>PVHX01005702.1:0-61345 GCA_004024805.1 Geosciurus inauris | reverse complement strand
TAGAACTGAATTTTAAGGTAAGTAAACTTCATAAGCGTAAATCATTAACAACATAACTAGAACAAATATACATATTCTCATTCTAATATGCCTGTTCTATACTAAGTAGAAGACATTTATTTCACACATATATAATTTATGTGTGAAATAAATTTTATTTTCCAAAGATCAGTTATTATAAAACATATAATTTATATATTCACAAGTGCTCCTGATATCACATATTTATTCATTAATGCAACAAGCATATCTTTATTATATCTTATGTTTTCTAGTTTGATGCTAATTGAAAGACATAGCTCACTGATCCATTAATGTATCTTCTCTAAACTAGTAAAAAGGACATGTAAGAGGTAAGATGGTGACATATGTCAGGAACTTGTAAAATGCAAGATGTGAAAAATCAATTTGGGGCTATATTAAACAAATAAATCTTCAAGGTAAACCAAGTTAAAAGTTATGACTTATAGCAACCAATATTAGGTTTGTGGAAGAAAAGTGGATTTCAAAAAAGATAAATGAAGTGCCTTTGGTGTGTAGCCTACATGGAATTTGATTTGACCATAATGCAGGACTGTTTTTTTTTTTTTAATAACAAGTAATATATAGTTGGTGTGTGTGTGTTTCTGCTTGTATGTCTGTGTCTATTATCTGTATGTATAAAAGGAGTCAGCTGGTTAAAGACCTTGAATTTTAATATAAACAAGGCTAAGAAGCCTGCAATACTCTGTTAAGGAATTTGCATTCATATTAGGAGAAGCCATGACGTTTGTACACAGAACACATAAATGTAGCTGAACGCCCTTGCTACCAGCTATGGGAAAGTGGCTGGAGAGATTGCTGGTGGCATCCTAAATGGAAAGGCTAATGTTTCCCCTCAGTCTGCATAGTTCAATCACAACTACTAAAGGGCGATGTTTTATTTTTTTAAAATTCTTATAGCCTACCAAAATGCTTGGTACTTATTTGTTGGACAAATGAGTTAAGGAATGAAGGATTCAATGAAACTACACTAGGACTTTTACTGTATTTTAGTCATCTCGTTTTTGATACTCAAATGAACATTTTTTGGCAGGTACTGGGGATGGAACCCTGGAGCTTTGCTTTACCACTCAGTTATATCCGTACTCCTTTCTTAAATTTTTATTTTGAGACAGTATCTCAGTAAGTTGTCTAGGTTGGCTTCAAACTTGCCATCCCAATGCCTCAGCCTCAGAATAGCTGGGCTGTACAGCCCCGCACCATTTCCCAGGTCTTAAAAGGGACATTTTCAAATTCTTATGTTGAAATATTTCTAATTCTCCGTCCAGGTCTGAGAATCTACAACTTTAATAAAAGTTTGCTATGACATTCATTATTTAATGTATGCTACATTCTTAAGAATTTTGAACAGAGTAATTTTTTTCTTTCAAATCTAGTAGAAAAGAAAAAAAGAAAAAGAAATCCAACCAGTAATTTATTTTCTGTTTGTAAGAATGACAGTTACATAATTAATATCAGTACATTGTAAATTATTTTAAAATTTCAATGGAGATATAAAATTTCTTTAAATATATATATATATATATATATATATATATATATATATATATATATCTTTCTACTCCTTGTTATATCCAAAAATACTAAAATCAACACACATGCCAATGTTTACAGCAGTGCAATTCACAACAGCCAAATTGTGTAACCAGATTAGGTGCATGTCAACAGATAAATGGATAAAGAAAAAGTGGTATATATACATGATAGAGTCTTATTCAGTCATAAAGTACAATGAAATTACAGTATTTACATGGATGGAACTAGAGAACATAATGCTAAGTGAAATAAGCAGAGTCAGAAAGTCAGAGGGTGAATGTTTTCTTTCCTATGTGGATGCTAGAGATAGAAAACAGAGGAATCCCAGCACTTTGGGAGGCCGAGACAGGAGAATCCCGAGTTCAAAGCCAGCCTCAGCAATGGCGAGGCGCTAAGCAACTCAGTGAGACCCTGTCTCTACATAAAACACAAAATAGGGCTGGGGATGTGGCTCAGTGGTCGAGTACCCCTGAGTTCAATCCCTAGTACCCCCCCCCCCAAAAAAAAAGAAAAAGAAAAGGAAAACAGAGGAATAAAAAGAAAGGAGACAAACTCAGGAAAATAGAAGAAAACAAATAGAAGGGGATCTAGAAGGAGGGAAGCGGGCAGAGCATGGGGAAACTTTACAGAAAGAAATCTACTAAATTGTGCTTTATCTTTGTGCCACATGAAATTCTGCTTATGTATGTATAATTATAATATACTAAATAAAATAATAATAATAGGGATAGCATTAAAGTTAAGCAAATAGGTCAAGGAGATCAAGGAAGGGAGTGAAACTGAAGGTACTTGGAAATGAAATTGATCAAATAATATGCACATATGAACACAGGATAACAAGTCCCCCTATCATGTATAATTATAATGCACCAATAAAAAATAATTAATCTAGACATAGATTGTGGTAACACTTTTTCTAATATTCTACACTAGAAAATATGTATTTTATATTTATAAAAATATTTAAACCAGGTTCCCTTTGTTTAACACATTCAACTACATAGTACCTATACCTTCTCAAAATGCCCCCAAATATGAATCTTCTAGACAACTAACTATACAGAGAAAATAAAAATAATTACACTTAAGCTAAATGGCCACATACAGGAAAGAGTTTAAATAAATGGTGATGTAATTTCTGCACCAAATATTATTTTACTATAAAATAACTCATTTTATCTAATATTAATTTTGTATTTGTAACATGTGCTTAGGAGTTAAGTATACTTACGTATGACTTCTAGTAAACCATGTAATAATTAAACAATTAGATATTCAATTTTATCACATAAAATTTGGAAAAATTCTTTAAGTGAGCAGATGACTGATTTTACCTTCTTAGAACATTACTTGGCAGATAATTTTAGCCAATTTATATTTGCTGCTCTTACTTTTATTAATGTATATCTAGCCACTTTACCATGATTGTAAATATAATATAAAATCAAGTAATCATAATATTAATTAATCTAAGTGCACGTTTTTGTCTAGAAACTGAAAGACGTACAAAAACAACTAGAAATTTGTAAGCCAAATGAAAATGTATGGCTCCTCTTCATGGTGTATTTTTAATCTGTTATTTGCAAATGCCTTTTTTTAGATCATGAAGATTATTTTAAACAAGGAAGTAAAAGGTAATAATACAATGAACAAGTAAAAACAAGAAGTTGCTCTCATATTCTTATATTTACATAAAGATGATGTTTCTCTAACAAGATTTACAAGCAGAAGTTATTTATTAAGATAAACTTTCGTTGTTTTAAATATAGTTCTAAAATTGTGGTTTTGTTTTCACATAGGAATGTAATCGGATTTTGTAAGAGAATAGAGCTAATTTAGTAAATAAATTGGTAAGTGTTCTGTATCTTCTGAAACTATTTGAGTAACATTGGCATTATTACTTCTTTAAAAGATGTTGGGGATGAATACTAAACTATGTGGGCCTAGCATGGTCTCTATGGGAACATGCTTTTAAGTTGTAGGTTATTTATGTTTTCTATCTTGTTTGCTTTAATATTGTTACTCTTTAAAAATTCTCTGGGCAGTTAATTTGTCAGATTTATTTATTTATTTATTATTTCCCTTATTGTCATTCATTGCCTTCTCAATGTAATATTCATCTTCTCCCTTTAGTCCTTTATCAGTTTGGTTAGAAGTTGATCAACTTTATTCATGTTTTCAAGAAATCAGTTTTTAATTGTGTTAGTTTTTTTGTATTTTATATTTATTTTCTTTCTCACTAGTCTCTCCTTTTATCTGTATTATTTCCTTCTTTCTACTTGAATTGATTTTAATTTGATGTTTTCTCTTCTGAATTCTTAAATTTGAATATCATTGATTATTTCTTCTCTCTGAATTTTTTGAATTTTAGCTCTTTTTTTCCCTACTATATGAATTTAAGATTACCTGTTTCCTTCTCAATAATGTCTTTCATAATTGTAATATATATTATTTTTTAAATTTGTTTCAAATTGTTTTCTAATTTTTGTGAGTTGGTTCATGACATATTTAAAAGTATGCTGCTTAATTGCCAAATATTTGATTTTTTTATATTTATGTTATCATTATTGATCTTAATCAATTCATTTTGGTCAGAAATTATATTCTTAATGATATTTATATTTTAATTTTATGTAATTATCATAATTAATAATTAGTATTTAACTCATCTAGCCTAACAACTACATAATATACTTGGAAAAGAATGCATAACATTATTAAGATAAATTTTTGGGTAGTATACTATAGATATATATCTATATTCTATAGACAGATTTATATCTGTATAGAATATAGACCTTATTCTATAATAGGTCTATATTCTATATATATATATATATATTTAATTGATATTTTACAGATATCAATTAAGGGAAGATAGTAAATAGTATTACTTAGGATTGTTTTTGTATTTTGTGACATTTTATTTTATTATTTTATTAATTCCCAAGGGAGGAATTTTAAAATAATGTTGATTATCTATTTCTTTCTTTTATTCTGTGTTTTCTTTTCATGTATTTTGAAGCTCTGTTATGTGCAGACTCATATGACTGTTATGCCTAGTCTATGAAAGAGCTATTTTATCATTAAGAGGTCTCTTTTTATAGCTATAAGTACAATTTGATATGGTACAAATTTTACCTTCTTTTATTATGGCTTTTGAAGACTGCTTACTCTTGCTGATTAGATGATTTATCTCTTTCAAACTATCTGCTTCCAACTTACTTGTCATGTATATTTTTTTCTTATTTAATTTTTTTATTTGTTCTATTTAGGCTTACATGATAACAGAGTACAATTTGATTCATTGTGCATAGATAGAGGATAACATATCAATTCTCTAGTTGTAAGTTGTATAGAATCACAACCTATATGCAGTCATACATAAAGTTAGGGCTATGATGACCATCATATTCTACCACCTTTACTGTCCCCATGCCCCCTCCCCCCTTACACTCCTGTGAACAGAGTTCCACCATTGTTCCCATGACCTTCCCCACATTATGGATCAGCATCCACTTATCAGTGAGTACATTCAGCATTTGGTTTTCTGAGATTGGCTTACTTCACTTAGCATGATATTCTCTAACTCCATCCATTTACCTGCAAATGCCATAATTTTATTCTCTTTTCTTGCTGAGTAATATTCCATTGTGTATATATACCACAGTTTCTTTATCCATTCATCTATCGAAGGGCATCTAGGTTGGTTCCACAGTTTAGCTATTGTGAATTGAGCTGCTATAAACATTGAAGTGGCTGTAGCAATGTAATTTGCTGTTTTTAGGTCTTCTGGGTATAGACCAAGGAGTGGGATAGCAGGCTCAAATGGTGGTTCCATTCCAAGTTTTCTGAGGAATCTTCATACTGCTTTCCAGATTGGTTGTACCAATTTGCAGTTCCACCAGCAATGTATGAGCATGCCTTTTTCCCCACAACCTTGCCAACACTTATTGTTGTTTGTATTCTTGATAATTGCTATTCTGACTGGCATGAGATGAAAACTGGAAATCCATATGCAGCAAAATGAAAGTAAACCCCTGTCTCTCACCATGCACAAAATTCAACTCAAAGTGGTGATATCAAGGACCTGGGAATCAGACCAGAGACCCAACGCCTAATAGAAGAAAAAATAGGCCCAAATCTTCATCATGTTGGATTAGGACCATACTTCCTTAACAAGACTCCTATAGCACAAGAAGTAAAATCAAGTATCAACAAATGGGATGGATTCAAACTAAAAAGCTTCTTCTCAGCAAAAGAAATAATCAATGAAGTGAACAGAAAGCTGACATTCTGGGAACAAATCTTTGCCACATACACATCCAATAGAGCACTCATCTCTAGGATATATAAAGAACTCAAAAAGCTTAACACCAAAAAAACTAGCAACCCAATCAATAAATGGGCCAAAGAGCTGAACACAAACTTCACAGAAGAAGATATACAATCCATCAACAGACATGAAAAATTGTTCAACATCTCTAGCAATCAGAGAAATGCAAATCAAAACTACCCTAAGATTTGTCATGTATATTTAAAATGTCTCCTTTTAAGACAGAATATAGCTGTGTTTAGATTTTCTTATGCATTCTGGCAATCTGTAACTTTAAATTGTATTCATTAGTAAATGAACAGTGTACGTAATTAGTCAAATGACTGGCTCAGAGGTGACATATTTTTAGTTTTCTACATGTGTTTTGCAATTTCATCTCTGTTCTTTTTCACAGCATTATTTTTGATAATTTAAATTTTTACAGTTTTATTTTAATTTTTGGTTTGGCTTTATGACTATACCTACTTACATCATTTGCTGTGATTGTATAGCAATATTAAAATACAATATTTACCTTGCACTCAAGTTACAATATTATTGTTTCCCTTTGTGTGAAATGTGAAAATACTTTAATGTCCATATCTCCTCTTATGATTTGCATATATGTAGATTGACATGGATTGTAAAGTGCCAGCAATAGTTTGCAATGATTTATTGCTTTAGAAAGTGGTCTAAATATTTAACAGGCACAAACAAACAAAACATAAGCAATAACTACACTATTTAGTTGGTTGTTAATCATGTTTCATTTTACACAAACCTTTCTAAAGACTGCTATTGCCACTGCAATTATTCCTTCAACCTGAAAAACATACTTTAGCATTTCTTTTAATGTACGTTTGTTGTTGATAAATTACCTTAGATTTCTTTCCTAACATGATATTGCTTCATCTTCTTTTTGAAGTGTATTTCTACTAAACACAGAATTCATATTGACTTTTTTTTTCTTTCTGTCCTTTAGAAATTCTGCACCACTCACTTCTTACTTCCCAGTTATTTGATGGTATTTCATCCATTAATTGTATTGTTGATCTTTAATATACAATGCATTATTTTTCTCCCATTGCATTTAAAATATTTGCTTAATGTTTGCGGAGCATCTAATACATGAAAATATCTTTTTTATTTAAGTTTGAGAAAATTTTATCCTTTATTTTTCAACTATAATTTTAGTTTCTACATAAACGTTCTCTTTCTCTGAGACATCATGTTGGAACATTTGATGTTACTTAATCGGTTATTGAAGATTTTAATCTTCCATTACGTTTATTTATTCTTTCCTCTGCCATATCTAGTTGGTAATTAAGTCCATCTAGCGATTCTTCACAAAAAATTGCCTAAAGTATTAGATTTTTCACTCCTTAAATTTTCATTGAGTTGTTTGGTTTATTTCTATTTATCTAGTGAAAAGTCCCATCATTCATTCATTTTGGGATTATTTAAATTTATTTCATTAAGAACAGTTTTAATACCCTCATTAAAATCATAGCTTATGAATTTCAATATATACAGACCATCTCAACATGGGCCTCATTTAGTTTTCTTTTGATAATATGTTCATTTTCCTGGCTCTTCCTATGGAAAATAACTGTATAATATACTGGAAATTTGGATTACTAAATTGTGGCGATTTAGGATTAAGTAGTATACATCTTGGATTCTTTGCTCTGTCTGTCTTCCTGGGTGACCAGTCCTGTCTGAGTTCACTATTTTGTATAGCCAAGCTGTGTGGTTTAAGACTCAGGCTGAGATACTGCTAGCAGAGTTTGAGATTTTCCCTTTTTTTCTTTCGATCTGGGATTCTTTCAGCTTTTTTCATGACTGCAGTTTCTCTGTCACATCTCAGTTTGAATCTGCTCCCAGGCTAACTGCCAAAAAAAAAAATCCATCTGAATCCCTTTCTACTGGGTATACTCCTTGCCAGAGAAAATCTCCCATTCCTCTCTTTCTAGTAAATTTAAGTTGCTACTAATGTATTCTGCCCAAGTTTGTGTTTTTATAAATCCAGCACATAGGTATTCACCCCTAATAAGCAAAAATTTCAGGGTCTGCATTCTTAATTTCATATAGTTTTGCTTTTTACATAACATGACAGGGATTGCTCCACTGATTTCTATTAATTAATTAGTGATAGCAACTTTCAAGATGAAGGCAGTAGGAAATTCTATTTTGTGTAATAACAAATGATCAAAAATGATCATTTTTGTTAATGTTATTATTTTATGTAATTATTCTTTTTGGATTCTTTATGGAGTTTAAAAAATTTTCTTCTCCAAATTGTTCATACTCATTTAGATATTGTTAAAGTTTGGACCTTAGATGTCCCCCAAACATCACTATGCCAAAGACTGTCACTAGCCTTTGGCACCTCTGAAAGGTGAGCCTAGTAGGAAAAAGTTGAGTCATTTGGGGTATTCCTATGAAAGGGAAATTGAGACCCTGCCACTTCTTCTCTGTTTTCTGAATGCCATATGGTGATAAATGCTATATTTTCTATAGTGATGAGTGGTGATAGATTTACAAGAATATTTTGCTTCATTACTCACTCCCCTCAGGCATGCGTGCAGGCGCGTGCACACACACACACACACACACACACACACACACACAAAACAACAAAAACCAGATCCAACTGACTGTGGAAGGAAACCTCTGAAATCATGAGCCAAAATAAATCTTTTCTTCTTTAAGTTGTTTACCTTAGGTATTTGTTACAGTGACAGAAATCTGACAAATACGGATATTGTCATTGATCTGAAATGTTGTTATCATGTATTCAAATTATTTCCTTCTTAAATACTGTAAACTTGTCTTATATAACCATATATTTAAATGTAGCCATTCTCTTATTTACAAAGTTTACTTTGACCTGCTTTCGTTCTTTTAGGACCTCGTCAACGTTTCCAAGAAGTAGCCATCCAGGCTGGGGTTGTGGCTCAGTGATAGTGTGCTTGCCTAGCACACATGAGGCACTGGGTTTGATTTTCAGCACCACACAAAAATAAATAAAATAAAGGTATTGTGTCCATCTACAGCTAAAAAATATATATTAAATAAAAAAGAAGTAGTCATCCAATTCTAAATTTATAGCTCTTTGTAAGATTTTCAGTGATACAGCTTCTACAGTTAAATTGACTGAGATTCAAGGTAAAACAGATGATAATTTAATAATTTCATTGATAATATTGGATTTTATGTTATATTTTGTAGTATTTTATAGCATGTTTGTTTTGATTTTGTCATTTCATTGAGCACTTTTAAGAAAAAAAACTCTGATGATTGCCTTTACAGAGCATTTTTTATTGTTTTATAAATTGTACAGTGTCTCAAATTTATTGAAATATTCTAAATTAATTTGGAATTTTTTTGTATCTTTTTAAGCTATCTACCTACCTACATGACTATCTATCTTTCCTTTCAGTAATTTTATCTTTTAATTTCATATCCTAGATTTATCTTAAATATTATATCCATATTTGCCCTTTTTTGTTTTTAAGAAATTCAGTGTGAAGAAACAGCTTCATTTGCATATTTCTGTGGTAGTGTCAGGAGAGAGTGAAGTCATCATTCCAGTGGCCTCAAACATCGGAATGCATGTCATAATTCCCAACTAGATGTCCTGGAAATAATAGTTTATGCAATATTTTAAGGTAAATATATATCTATGTATGCATATATAAATATATTTATTATATTCAGTAGATAATTTGTATATATTATATATAATTAAAAATAACTGCTGTTAGTTCTGTAGTAATAAATGAAGAAATTACAAGAATAGTTTTTGAAATATTTCAAATTTTGTTACTATTTCCACTTCAATTCCTATCCTCATCACTGTCATGCCTGAACCCTAGAAGGTTAGAATCTGTCTTGGTTTTGATGTGATGGTCAGCATCTCCTTCTATGTATATTTTTAGTCTGAGCCTTCTGCAACTTTGCCTAAATAGCCAATGCTTATCTTTCTGCTACATATTTATTGGTATATCTCAACCATTTGTAATATGTTTTCAGAAACTTTATTCATTTTGCTGTACTATTATTGTTCTCTATCAATTATTATTAGGAGAGAAAAATGCATATTAAAATTCCATCTTGAATATATCTATTTATATACATGTCACTGATATTTTATTAAAAGGATATATGTAAGAACAAATTTAATGAAGAAAAAGGCAATAATACAAGCAAATATTAGTGTACCAAAAATTAAAAGTTTATAAAATTTGTGAATTCTTTAGATATATAACTTAATTTAGTTGATCAATGGCTTTTGACTTCACCAAATACCACCCTCACAACATCAAGTTCTACTACAGTCTTTTGTAACTTTTGAACAGGCTTTCACCTTAACAATGGCAAGACAGGTGATATTATGTCATGAAACGGTTTACCTTGAACAGTGGGGAGAGAGATTGAAGGTTTTTCAAAACAAAATCATAGAGTGCAATATTATCAATTATAAATTCAAGGTAATTTAATTAGATTGATGGAAAATAAAGGTAATGTATCAATACATAATATATACATATATATAATGTCTTTTAAAGAAAATTGTGTTTGAAAACTCAATAAAAAATGTGAATTAACAGATTAATGTTCATTCTATACCCTACCAAAATTTACATCATCTTATTGAAGATATTTTGTGTTTCTTCAAAGAATATAAATAAATAAATGAATTAAGGACTGCAGTCCAAAAATTATATGAGCAATAAAATAAAATTAAACTAGATTTTAATATATAATGCAAAATAATTTGATATTGTCTACTAACCTTTACTATTATTAAATCTCAAAAGAAAAAATAATGCTCTTCAAAATCCACACTGTTATAAATATTATGGAAGATCAAATTTGTTTCTATGAATTTTATAGGATTAATGTTATCTTTCATCTAACATGCATAAAATAAAGTCACATGTATACACCAATATATTAAAAATAAGATCACACACTAGGTGAATAAAAAACATCTTTCAATACATTACTATGAATGACTATAAGTACAGAATAAAATGTTTCACCTTGTTTTGAAACTCTTTTTAATCTGGTATTTTGCTTTTTACTGTTGTTGACATTTTTAATATTTCATAGTTAACAACTGGAGCATGTCTGAAATCTCTTCTCTATATAGATTTCTAAAATAATGTCAGTGAACTTATGGATTTTTAATATATGCTGTCAAGTTGTACTCATGTTGTGAAAACTGCGTATTACATTTTTATACATAATTATCTGGTTTTCTATGCCCTAGATACCATGAGTTTCATTATTTTTGAAATGATAAAGATTTTTTTAAAACAAAAGTAATAAATCTCTAGCAACTTAAGGGACAGAGCATACAGTTTTCCATAAATGTAGATGGCATTTGGAGGGGGACAATTAATAAGAATGAATATTTATTATGTATTTGTGAACTATATATATGTTTTATTACAAATTCTATTGTAGAAACCATTTCCAGTTTTCACTGTGGCTTGTTCTTGTTCTTATTTCTTTGTAATAGTTATTAGTGTTATTAAAAATATTAATAATTTGTCACAACATGGATGATTTGTTACTTAATTATTATGCTTTTCTAAAATTTTGGGGTAAGACAAATATAGTTATTATTGTAAAAGTTTTAAATTTTAAGAATTCAATATGCTAAATAGAAACTTTAAAGTCTAATTCATTCATATTTTTCTATTTTATTGATACTAATGAAAATTAATGTATATATGATGAATTGCACCCATTAACAGCTTAAGAAGATTTGAGACCTTTTTATATTGATACAGTTGCCATCACAGTCAAGATATAGTAAAATTCTTTCTCTCTAAAAAGTTCCCCCGTGTTCATCTTCCAGTTAACTGTAACCTCAAATCCAGGACACAGACATATATTCATTTAATTTGAGTTACCACAAGTTAATTACTGGTGCCATTTTGAGAATTTTATGTAAATGGAAGAAGACAGTCTCTATAGTTGGATAAATATATTTTTTCACTCATCATAGTATTTTTGTGGTTCAGTTATAGTATTTTGTTTTGTTTTAAATTGATCAGTAGTATTTCATGTTAGAGTTATAGAAATTTTTTATCCATTATATTTCTTTATCCATTAGAATTATAGAATTTTTTATCCACTAACGATTTTTCATCCATTAGAATTCTGATGGACATTATGTTGTTCCTAATTTTGGATTATTTATAATTTTATTTCTTTTATTTAAAATAGTAAACTAAATTTTGAACAAATACACCAAAAATGTCCCAAACATAAAGGAAGTGAACAACTTAAATTTAAAAGAGGTATATACAGCTAAACCTTTATTTTACCACAGTTTTATTTTACCTGTTAAATGTAGTGCTGTATTATTGACTATTGTTAGAAATATAGAATATGATTATTAATAATGTTGACACAAGCAGGACACTGTCCTAACTTTGCTTCATTATCTTTGAGACTTTGAGATAGATGAACAAGATATGAAACCAAGGCAAAGTATATTGAATAAGTATTTTTTTTGTGTGTAACAAAAGCTCAAAAAAATTGGTGGGGGTGTTATATTGTCGATCAAAGTATATAGGTGTAATTAATATATTTAGTGCATATATTATAGTTAAACATCATATTTAAATATCAGAAAAGAAAATAAAATTTAATTTTATTTAAAATTTTATTTTAAATAAAATAAAATAAAACATCATATTTAAATATCAGAAAAGAAAATAAAATTTACATGTTGGAATCATGTTACAGTTAAAATGAGAACCAAATCATTTAAATTTTTAATGCTCTATAATTCATTCATGTCACTAATATTTATTGGGTAGGTTATAAAATGAATTTAAAATAGTTTTGTATTACAAACATCTTACATTTTTTTCATCAAGTGTCCCATATTTTAATAGAATACATAAATTTTGCTTTCACAGAACTTAGTATTTCTGATTATCTTTCAAAACTAAGGTGGTATTATGTACTCTAAAATGTTGGTGATCCTTTTGTTAATATTAGTCCAAGATATATATATATATACACACATATATTTACATAGATATAGATATATACATATATATACACGTAGATATATATACATATACATATATATGTATATATATATGCATACACATGTGTGTATTTATATATTTTATATATGACGAGTTTGTCTTTATTTTAGCTATATAATAGATAATTTATTCAGCTAAGTTTATATGATATCTAACTTCATGCAACTTTATATTAATGTTGGACAGATGAGGCTGAACACCCAAGGAATTTTCAGGAAGCAAGTTTATTTAGCAGCAGTGATCAGATAGTGCTAATGCCTGAAAATAAATCTCTGGACCATGAGACTGGAAATTGCTTTAGATTTATACTCAGTGGAATGGTTACATGTCAGTGGATGGGTTCATAATAGTTACACTCTTTGTCCCACATTTTTAGGCTACACAGAAGTTTCACAAATTTTGTTTGCAAACGTGGCATTTACAAGAAAGATGAAGCTACAAAGCACAATGCCTTCTGCAGAAATTTAGCTGATATTCTGTTGACATCCTTTGTAAAAATCTGACAAGAAGAGAAGCTTAATAATGGCAAGGGTGTTTGGGGTGGGAGTACCTGGTCTGCTTCAATATGGATATAATCTATGAAATGTATAACAGATACTTATTAAATCTCATGTCTGTATTAGTAAATTTTTTTTGTGACAAATACCTGAGAAAAACAACTTAGAAAACTAATAATTTATTTTTGCTCATGATTTCACAGGTTTCAGTTCATGGTTGACTGGCTTTAATGCTTTAGGTCAAAAGTCAGGCAAAAAATTATGGTGGAAGGTCATGGTGGAGGACAACTTCTCAGCTCATGACAGCCAGGAAGCAGAGAATGTGGCGAGAGAGACCAGGGACAAGACACAGAACCCAAGAATGGCCCCAAGAGAGCTAATTCATCCAACTATGCTCCACTTGCCCACAGTTTCTATCATTTCCCAGTAGTCCAATCAGCTATTAATGAATTAATCCACTGATGAGGTCAAATATCTCATGATTCAATAGCTTCTCAAAAGCCTTATCTTTGGATATTGCTGTATAGGGTAAAAAGCCCTCAATATATAAGTCTTTGGGGGACACTTCATATCCAAACAATGTCATTTTAATTTGAAAACTAAACATTGAGTATTAATTATACTTTGAAAAAGTATATGCATATGCACAAATTTAATTTTATGAGGTATTTTCCAAAATAAAATAATATAAAAACATTAGCTAATTTTGCTTCCATTTTAGTAGCTAGGAAAATATTGATGTTTCCCTCAGCTTGATTAATCTTTAAAGAGACTTCTTCAGGCCTCAGAACCCTGACCTGAATGTCAGCGCAGGTGGCTTAACCACAGATGTCCCTTCCTGCTTTTTCTTAGAGGATTCATTTAGAAAACTTGTAATTACAAATTCTTTCTCTACTCATTTGAAAGTGCATTTTTTTAAAAGTCTCTTGCCTGTTTCACCTCAAAACAGTCCTTTTCATGGTCCTAGAAGCCATCTCATTGAAATATAGTCAAGAAAAACAACACCCACAGCTGTCAGTCTCTGGCAGGATCCTGGGTGCATTAAACCAAGTTGTAGAACTACCTCCTATCATGAAGATACAGTAAAATTTATTTTTTCTTTTAAGTAAGACTTCTTATCTAACCCAGATGATAAAATGCTAGACCCCATGCTCTTAGAACTCTCCTACCCTTTGTTTCTGTGCTTTTAAGACTACAGTTTTCTCTCCATTTATTTCAGTAGCTCTAAATAAAGTCTTCCTTACCTGTTTCCTTTTTCTAGTGCAACTTTTGCTTTGTCACTAGTAGTTTGTTATTCGTATTTTCTCTAAATCTTTAAGAGTAGCCATTGTCTTGCTAACCATTATTTCTTCATCTTAGCTTCTCCTAGACAATAAACTCATAGTAAACATGGAAACTGAACAGAAACTGTTTTCCTAAAACCATGGCCAAGCTGCCAGGAAGATATCAATAGGAAACAAAACAACAGATTTGTAATCCTACACAACATGATACGTGTGCATACATGGGATCCCTCTACCTTTTCTTCCCACTATTTAATCCTAACACTTCTGTACATTCAGGCAAGTCAAATTACTTGTCTTCCCAATTTTGGCCAAACTGTGAATAAAATTATTATTCTTTTTGTGTCATTTTTTCTCTTGTTCCCTGTGAATGGAAATTATAGTTTATAAATATTATTACATTTTGGTGAGGCTCAGTGACCATTGGAATCCAGCCTCTTAGATCCTCCAGGGAAAAGGCAGAAAGGTAATTGCATAACAATTGCATCACTTTACATTTAAAGATAGAATATTAAAAACAATACTTAGAATATGTAATCTTTCCTTTTTAATTTGAATTTTCAATTTAATTCTAGCATTCCTTATAATTCCGTACATTTCTTTCTTCTCACTGTGGAAGCCACATAAATTCTTTCTGGGGAACTGGAAGACATATGTAGAAGAAAGGGACTATGTCATACCCATCCTCACCACCTTTTCTTTGTCACATTTAATCATCTAATATGGCAAATCAAGACACTATGCGAGTGCTGGATTGACAAATGAAATTAACAATTAAATAATAACATCACTTAAAAATTGTTTGATTCACTTTTCTTTTTTTCATCAATGTAATTTGTAAAATTATAAGGTATTATTTAATAAGATTTAGTATATGTGGTACTTATATATAAAAAATTAACTATACATATAATGTCAGTTTCTCTAGTAGAAAACTCATACATTTTCAGGAAAGAGATTGAGGAGAGAGAGAGTGAAATATAATATACTTTTAGCAAAAGTATAACAGTTCTTGGAAAAAGAAAAATCATAATGAAGGAAGCCCACAAGTAAGGTAAATGACAATGAAAATGTGTCGGCACTATAAAAAAAAATAAAATGAGAACATTTTAAACAAATGACAGCAATAAATAAACTGTGGTATTATTTTCTAAAATCCTGTGGTATTTATTATTAAATTATTAAAATTCCCCTTAATGCAAAATATGCTTTTATACCCAGAAGGGAGAAGCATAAGTATCAAAGATGTTGTTAAACAGCAATAACAACAACAAAAAATCCAGTATTTTTGTTAATAGAAAAACACTGGAAGGTGATTTAAAATAAATAAATTAAAATATAAGTACCTGACTATCCATTGCTTTCTGTGTTTTTTTGTTTTTGTTTTTGTTTTTTGATGGTTTATTTTTTTCTGTGAACAAATCCTTTAGAAACATACTTACTTGTTAGTGTGAAGAGTTTCTGGTTTCTGGTCTAACCTTTTACTGTCATTGATTATATCAAGAAGACAATCAGCAAACTGTAAGTCAATGATTTTTTATAGACCCATCATTAATTGATGCCACAGATCAAAATATGAAGAGGAAATAACTCAGTCCCTGAAATATGAAGAGAGAAATTCAAGGCTCCCACCAGGTTCTCTGGGTGAAAAGCTAGGAAAAACTCTCATGTGTTATTCTGGCAAAGAGAAAAAGCAATAGTTTTGAGGCATGTCCAGAACACTGCTCATAAAGAAGGTCTGCTCTCGGGGCTGGGATTGTAGCTCAGTGATAGAGCACTTGCCTCGCATCCATGAGGCACTGGGTTTGATCCTCAGCACCACATGAAAATAAATAAATACAATAAAGATATTTAAAAAAAAAGAAGGTCTGCTCTCCAAGTGGAAAGATTTTATCACAGTGGTATCTACTTGTGGAAAGGACAATTAAGCAAATTCAGTCCCATCTAGTCTTTTTAGACTACTTAAGAGGAAAAATTTTTGTGTAAGATCAAACAAAACACTCTCAAATCAGAGAATTTTCCACTTTATTATGATCTAGAGATGCTCTACTACTTATATATATCTTTATCACAAGAGTCAAACATATATTTTGTTAATTAACTTATTGCTTATTAACTGATGTGTTACCACAGAGACATTTTCAGAAATAAAAATAAAACAACTGATGACTTTAAATTTTATTGCAATGGACTTGCAATTTTCTACATATTATAATTAAAATATAATGTACATATTTTGTGACTTTAGTTCATCCCCTGGAAGTTACTTCCTTGAAATTTGGTTCCTTTCAAGTAATTTGAAAACTTTTAAATATAACTTTTGAGTATAAGTCTTGAAGAAAAGAACTTATATTACTTTCGGGATGAGCAGAAATTATATTATAAAATATTATTATATTTTGGTAAGACTCAGTGACTCAGATCTGTAATCACAGTGACTCAGGAAGCTGAGGAAGGATTGAGTGTTCTAGGACAGACTTAGCAACTTAGTGAGAACCTGTTTCAAAATTAAATTAAAATGAGTTGAGGAAGCAGGTCAGTGGCAACATCTAGTGGGTTCAATGTCTAGTACTCAAAAATAAAAAATAAAAATAGAGATTTTACTTAAGCAAGCATAAATAAAAGTAAACTTTAACCCTATTCACTGAAAATGCAAATATGCATGTGAAAGTGAATATTTTTTATTTTAAACAATATTAACAAAAGTCTATTACAAAGAGTTTGTTTACAATTCTGGATTATGTCAGTTTAATTCATTATTTAAATTTACTTTTTATTTTCATTTTAAATGGGCAAATATTAATTACAATATTTGTACTATATAAAGGGATGCTACGATTTAGAAATATTGAAGAATTAAATTAAACTAGTATATTAATTGCAAACACTTTTCTACACTTCTATCTTTATCTTTCCTTTTACTAAGAAAAGCATTTTCAATTTTAAAGGTGAATAGGGCAAATGACAGTAATTGTGTACCATGTGGTGATAAATGAGGAATGAGAAAAAATAGAAGAATCTAAAGGAAGAGTGAAAAAGAGAACAGAATTTGGTTATTAGCTAGAACAAAGAGAGGAAGACAAGGGAAATAGAATAGTGGCAAAGACAATACAAAACAAAATCAAAATATGCTTATCAAAAACCCTAACCCTCAGAAAACAAAGCATGGAAACAAAATAACCTTCAAAAGAAGAAAAAACATGCTAGAAATGAGAAGAGAGAAACAAATATGTACATATATAGATGTCTTTGAATCAATCAGTACACACTCAAATAAAAAAAAAGAGAAAAATCTTGATAAAAGTTAAGGAATTAAGGAGTATTTTGCATTATGGTGGACAAAATATGCAATGAACATACATGTTTACTCTTAGTGCCCAACCAAATCTCTTTTTGTTTCTTCTTGAGGTATGAATTGAGCATTGGAGTATGGTCTCTGGGCTGTTGGGTTCTTCCTTTTTATTGTTTTGCTCTCTGAGTTGCCAGTTGGGGTTGAAGACCATTCAACTTCCTTTCTTGAGAGATTGGTGCGGGGCTGGGCTGGGAAGAGCTGTCGTTCTACTCCAAGGGTATTATCACAATTGGGTTCTGTGAAAGAGGTTCCCATAGTTGGAGATTCCATTTGCCAGGGTCTTAGGTTTAGTGAGGTTCCAGTTGCTTATTGCGTTGTTTGGCAGTGTGGAATCAATGTAGATGCTGATCTATATTGGGAGATTGTACCCCAGGAGACTCTCCAGGGTTCCATTTGTGGGACAAAGGAGCTTATCTTTTGATGCTTCTGTTGCTCTCAGATACTGTCCTTTCTGGTATCCTGAGGTCAATTACCCAGCTACTGAAGTGGTAGTCTGGGCAGCAAAGTATGAGACTGAGCCTAGTGGTGAAGTGGTGGGTCAGGTGAGTCTAGCTGCCAGGGCCAGGTGGGCCTGGCAGAGAAGTAGTTGACCAGGCAGGCTGGGTTGCAGGCTGGTGGTGAAACTGCTGCCTGGGCCAGGCAGCAAAGTGACGGGCCTGGTAGGCCAAGTGGTAAGTCAGGTCGGGAACCAGGTGGTCAGATGACCAAAGGTCAGGGAGCCAGGGGGCAGGGCATGCTAGGCCCAGTTGGGCTGAGCAAGCCGAGAGCCAAGCACCTTCACACCCACCCTTTCAACTCCCTGATCTGTTGTAGCTGGCTCTGTGAGCCTCTGCTACCTGCCAGACTCATAGGGTTGGGTGAGCCATGTACTCCTCAGCCTCTCCAACTTGTGTTCCCCAAGGTATAATGCTCATTTTCTGATTTCTACCAGATTTGCCAGGCTCAGTTGTCTGTGCTAGGCTCATGGACCTAGCCATGAACTCACAGGTCTAGGTTCCCAGTTCCCATTGGTGTTCCTGTGCTGTAGTCCTAAAATGGCAGATGTCACAGACAACACTTACTGTTTGATTTATGCCAGACATAATTTACTGATGGAAATTACTGATCCTACTATTTCTGTTTATTGTACCAATTAACACTGTAGACATCAAAATAGGAACTAAGTATCTATTCTACTGTTCCATATTGTTTTCATAGGTTATTGCTTTTTGTGAAGTACTACTAATACCCAAGGACACTATCAACTCATAAGGTAGAAATTATGCAGGTTTAGATCCATCCAGATAGATGGGTAGACAAACAATATCAAAAAGGTAGGGAACAAATCATCTCAAACAACACAGAATACCTCAACAATGCCATTGATACCACAGCAGAAGAAATGTCAGAGATAGAATTTAGAAAGTTTATGGTTAAACTAATCTATGATGTAAGAAATGAAATCAGAGAATATACAAGAACTGAAAGATCATTTGAATAAGGAGAAAGAAATTCTGAAGAATCTTACAGCATTATTATTTTTTTGGTGGGGGCTGCTTTCCTACACTTAGCTTAATGTCCTTAAGGTTCATCCATGTTGCAGCATGTGTCAAATTTTCCTCTTGTAAGGTTAAATAATGCTACATTGTATGTATATATCATATTTATCCATTCATCTATCAGTGACACATGGGGTTATTCTACCTCTTGGCAATTGAGAATAATGCTGCTATGAACACAGTTGTAAAAATTTCCTTTCACGTCTGCTCTAGACTAAATGTTTTATTGTCCAAAATTTGTACACTGAAAAATAATCTTCAATGTCATACTGTTTGGAGATGAGTAAAATTAATGTCCTTTATACCATAGAGCTCTCTTCCACCATGAAAAGACACAACAAGAAGACAGTCACCTATAATCCAGAAAACAGACCCTCACTAAACACCAAATCTGCCTGAGACTTGCTCCTGAATTCCCCCGGAGAATTCAGAACGTGAGAAATACATATCTGCAGTTTATAAGCTACCCAATCTATCATATTTTTCATAGTAGCCTGAATCCTCTAAGAGTCTTCCTTTTGATTTTTGGATGGCATATGTGCAGCAGTATATTTGTTGGATCAAATGGAAATTCTGTTTGATCTTATGAACAATAGCTTACAATTCACTATTATGCTTATTAAAATATATCATAAAATAAATCTAAGTAAATAAATCATTATGATGTTTTAGTTTGAAGCAATTACAATTAGTTACTATTTAAATGATATGTTTTCACCTGAAATTTGTTGAAGAGATCTACTTTATGTACCTTCTGTTTGATTTTGACAAATTTTGAAATATATGGCAAATATTCTCATATATTTACTGTACACTAATTAGGTTAATTTGTATTTATGTTATCCATTTTCTCTTTTAATTATATTGATATATTAAGTTAGTTTGTTCTTAAACTTATTATTTAAATCTATCTTATTTTACATTGTACAGTAAAATGCCTTTCTTACTTTTGGCACATCTTATATTTCTGTATAAGATATCAAATAAATAGATATTTTCTCTTGTATTTTATACAAATTCATTATTAACTAAAGGAAATTAGAATAAAAATAATATGTCAAATGTATATTTTATGATTAAAGTAGACTTAAGGACTTTTTGAGTATGTTAAAAACATTTACATACTTTTAATAAAATATGCTAACAGCCTGCTATATCAATTTGCATATTTCCATTCAACTCAAGTCTGCAGATATTTCCATGTAGTTTTGTATTCATTTTATGTGTACAATTGGATCAAATTTCAGAACATCCACAGAATTAGCCTTAGCAGTACCTAAGTGGTAGGTTCACTCTGAATAGATACATCTTCCTTAAGAGTTTGGATGCTTTGAATTTTTCCCAGATTGTTAACCCCACTAACTTTGTCTCTTTATTTTCTGTCCTTCATCTTCCACTAATAACTCTATGTGATGTTCAATGAGCTTGTGAAGTCTTATCTCATGTTCTACTATGGTTATTTTCTCAAGCCAAATAGCTATAAGCATAAAAACACCATTATATATGTTTTTCAATATCAAAGTTCTTTAAATATACATGATAAAGAAGCAACCAATTTATTTTACTTTGAAATATTTCTTAGTTCTTATTTAATATAAAAGCTTGAATTATCATTGATGCTTTTGAATTTCTGAGCCCATACTAATCTATGAAACATATTCTTATCCTCTTTTATTCCAATATATGTTATGTTTGGAAAGGAACACTAGACAGAAAAATTTTGGGAGGAAAAAATTTCACATATCAAAAAATTATTAATAAGAGTGATTTCACCAAATCATTAGCATTATTTTAATTTTTTGCTTGTTACTTTATGCAAATATTTTTTCTTTAGCTTTTAATAAAGAGATCATAAAATACTGAGAGTAATTCTAATTTTAGGAAGTCACTAAGCAACTTTCATAGATAAAGTCTTATTGTTGAGTGCATAATCTTTATTGCCAGGCAACCAGGATGGTGTCAAAAGGGAAATTCTTCCAGAAATACACATTGCTATCATAGCTACAAAATATTTTAAGAGGTTGTTTTATTCTTTATGAAATGTTCAAATTATTTAATTGTTGCTTCTTAGGGATATCTTCCCAGTTGTCTATACACAAGAGAAAAGTAAACAGCAGAGAAGGTTTCTTTTGTCATATACATAGATATACCTTATGTATATGTAACATGAAGTCAAATGAATTGATTTTCAATTGTCCAATTTGTCTATTAGCATGCACTAAGCCATTTCTGAAGAATGGTTTATGTTTATTAAAATATTTCAGGAAGGATAATTGTTAGGGGATATTGTTAGATAAGATAACACCTTCAAATAAAGTCCTTTATTTAATGTGTTGTAGGACAGAAAACAAAAATTAACTATTTTCTGAAAGGAAGATAGGTTTTACCTTTGTAGGTCTTTGAAATTGCTTGTTTTGTCCTCTATAAAGTTACTAAAAGAAATATCCTTCTATGTAACAATTGCTGCACATCAAATCAATACAACTCATACTTGCTTTAAAAAATGTTTATTCACCCCTTGCATCCATGATGCAAGCAGGGCTTATGTTGAAGATTCAGTTTTGATTCATATAGCAACAGCAGAGGCAACTTGACTGGAACTGAAGAATCTCATTCCAAGATAACTTATTCATATGGTTCACAAATCAAAGCAGGTACAGAATTTGAAGATCAGGTGAAATTGTGGGCAAGAATATCTATCCATGAACATTTTGAATGCCGGTACTTTCTCATCATATGGTGGTAATTAGATTTCAAGAATATGTCCCATTTTAACCATGTGATAGCTTTGTTACTTTTGATGACCCAGCCCCAAAACTTAATTCACATATAGCCGTATTTTTCACTGGGAAACAAGAGCAGAAAACATAAACCCTATCTCTCAACTGGAGAAGTATCATTTAACAAAAAATATCATTTAATAAAAGCATGGGGAATACCAAAACTTTTTATGGCCACATAAACAGAAACAGATGTATACTATGTGGAAAAAATAAGCATTATCTTATTTTCTAATTCTGGACAAATTGCATAATATTTGTTGCTATGATCTAAATGTATCCTCCCAAAATTCATGTTGTAACCTCATAATCAATGTGAATGTAGTAAGTGTGTGTAGGGGTCTTTGGAATGTGATTTAGTCATGAAAGCTTCACGCTCACAAATGGGATTAGTGTCTCTGTGAAAGAAGATCTAGCATGCTTCCTTCCCCTCCCTCCATCTGAAGATGTAGGAAAAAATTTACCATCTTTGAAACAGAACAAGCTCTCAATAGATACTAATCCTTGATCTTGGAATTTCCAGTCTCTAGAACAATGAGCAATAAATTGCTGTTGCTTATTAATTACCCAATCTGAGGCATTTTTATATAGTGTACTGAATCTTCAATATTTCTTTCTCTCTACTTATATTTTCCTTTAAAATCATGTCCAAATATTTCAAATTCAAAATTGCAATCAAAGCACAATAATAATATTTAATCCTGTTTCCTTCTCCAACAATCTTATAATTTCCACACTTCTCCATTCATATTCTCAAAAGAGTAGTCCGTAATCTTTGTCTGAAATTTTCTCTTCCATTTACCCTCCATCCCATTCCACTGCCTTCTGAGGTTGCTTCTAACTAATGTCTACACAGACTCTGTTGTCAAAGAAATTGATTTTCATTTTCACTTATTGAGCATTTCTGTTCCATTTGAACTGCAGAGTTTATTACTTACCTCTTTAAACCCTCTTCCATTACCTTCCTTGATATCACACTTGCATGATTCTCTTCATTATCTCATCCATCCTTTCATGGTCGTTTAGATGTGTTCTTCTTTCTCCCTATATCCTTTAAATTTGTGCTTCCTTCAAGATTGTTTTCATCCATTTCTTTCTACATTGATTTATTTTAAAAATATTAAGCCATTTAAAAATTCTAGTCCTATGCTACGCACTGAAATTAGAATGATGAACATGATATTAAATTTTCTTCAGTGAGAATGTCAATGGTAGTACATTAACCAGACACCTAAATAACCTTCTAAAAATGTAGACCTGTGGTAAGTGCTCTGGAGGAAGGAAATAATTTCACATAAACATATGCAGGGACACCTACTTCCATTTTCCACTTTACCTAGCTCCCATTACCTGTAATGGTACAAACTTCCTCCTGCAAACTCACAGCATTGTCCTTTGCATCTTCCTTTAATTTGAGATTATCTCAAAATACTTACTGGAAATATTTCCTGTATTTCTCACAGGAAAGTCAAGTTTAACATATTGGACATTTTAATGTCATTGCTACTTAATCCACTGCCCTGCACTAACCATCATGTCAGTAGTTTGCCCTTCCAGACCAGTAGGCATAACTTCACTCCTCCCTCTCCCTTTCCACTCTGAATCAAAAAGTCTTTTGCTTTTACTTCTTAATGCATTCTTGATTGTGATTTTTGCTCTTATCTATATTACCTTCCCCAGCCATATTTAAATCATGTATCACTTGTGTAGACTTCACCCAGTGAAATCCACTCCCCAAAATCTCCCAAGCAATTTACTTAATATAATTTCAGATTAAGTCATTCCTTTATATAAAGCCTCAATGGCTTTCTATTATATGAAGATCAAAACATAAATTCCTTAGCTAGATAATTCAGAGAGTAGCTGTTGCCTCCTTGTCCATTCATTATGTTACTTCTCTTTACCTGTTAATACATTTCACTGATTATTTCTCCTCCTCCTCCGCCTCTGCCACCACTTCCTCCTCCCTGCTAACTATTTTGTTTAACTATCTAAAGGTATTTGATTATGCATCAGGAAATATACTCTCCCTCCCTCCAGACATCCTATTAACTAGATTATACACTCTTCACTTTTTTAAATTTCAAGCAAAGTGTTACTCTTTTCTGACATTCACATATTCTTAGTTCAAATTTTATCTTAAAAATTCTCCTGTAATAATTTTTATGTATGTAATACAATTTAATGTTATAATGTTTTGCTACTTGATTATGTGTCTATTAATCTCTTCCATGAAGTTGGAAAGGTGAGAAAATAAGTGCCACATACTTGTAATCCTAGCTACTTGGGAAGTTAAGGCAGGAGGATTTTAGGCTCAAGGCCAGTCTGAGCAATTCAGTGAGACTCTGTTGCAAAATAAAAAAAAAATTAAAGGGGTATATACCTTAGTGGAAGGGGTTCAATCCTACCTACCCCCCATTAACAGAATAAAAAAATAGAAAATGTGTATAAAAAGCTTAACTATATGTCTTAAACACACACATATATATTTATAAATGTATATAATGTATATACATCTTCTGAATTAAAAAGTGCAAGACTAAATATTTGAATATACAGACTATGGCTAGATCACATATGACAATAGAACCTTGACCTAGAGCATTTTCAGGATCCAGCCTAAGAAGAAACCACATAGTCTGCAACTCTGCAGCAATCAATCCTGAAAGCCAAATAGCCTCTAATCAGTAATCAGCCTAAGGCAGATAAAAGTAGGTAAATTAATGCACCTCTCCCTGTGTTTTGCCTATTGGCATCTTAGGACCAACCAGAGAAACAAATCTGCTCCCCATAGGAAGCAGGATTTCTTAACCCGCCTCCATTTTTTCCATGACAAAAACCTCCAACCAGAGAATGCCTGAGGCCATTTCATTTTTTCCTCTAAAGCTTTCCCACTCCCCTGTTTGCCTTCAATGCTTAGTTAAATGAAATGACAGTGGCTGATTCTTTTGATATCACAAACTCTGATATCATAACCTGGTTTCATCGTGCAATCTGGTTTCTTCCACAATTTTCCTAAAGGGTATCACAAGATACTACCTGTACTTTTTTTACAGCAAAGCCTGTCTTTGATCAGCTGTTGGTACACACAGAGCAACCCTTAAACATGCTTCTTATAGCTTTTTGAGTCGACACTGAAGTGACAAATCAACACTGCATCTGAACACTATTGAATCGCTTGGCTATTTATTCTCAGTTCATTACCTAGGTTTTATTATTGGTTCCTATTCATTGGGCATCCTTGGTGGAAGCAGGGCATTTCTTTCATCTTATTTTTGTTCTCTTTTGTTCTTTCAGATTGTGTTATGCTATCTAAAAGTGTTTTTGCCATACAAAGGAGATTAATGAGTTAGAAGACAGGCATTAGCCTTATCAGCCAGTTTGAATGGGTTCCACAGACCATTGAGTTTGTTTGCTGTGCTCAACAGACTGGCATCTACTTGGGTCACTTTGCTGTGTGCCACCAATAAAACCAGATATGATTCTGCTTCTTTTTAGCTTTTATTTTGACATATTGGCTTTGGTTCAGGCAGCATTTTCTCTGATTTTATGCCTGCAAGGTGTTCAGATTGATGAGTATGCATTCAAAGAAGGTGGCCAACAGTTAGGTAGTCAGACTAAGGAACAAAGTGACCAAGCAATACATTCATTTGACCAGAGTTAGCCATTGTTAGTTCTCACATGATGTTCTCAATTTAAATTCTATTATATTCAAAAACAAACAAACTTGCCTCTGACACATAGCCCTTTAGAGTCCTAATTCTTTTAACTGTATATCTCAAAATGGGATAATTTCATCAATATGATTTAGGTCATCACTGGTGTTTTAGAGTGAATGATTTTCCCTGAAAATGCTTATGTGAAAGTTTTAACTCCTAGCACCTTAAAATTTGAAGGTATTCAGAAAGAGAAATTTTAAGAAGATAACTAATATTCATTAATATTCCCTAATTCATTACAATTGGTTTCCTTAAGAGAGTAGGACACAAGAAACAAAAGGAGAAGACTATATGAAGACGTAGGAAGAGAGGGCCACAAATAAATAGGTCGGGGGCAGGCGGAGAGACCAACCCAGGACAAATTTGAATCTGCTAAATTCTTAATTTTAGAATCCTTATCTCTAGGACTGTGAAAAAATGATTTTTTTTTGTCTATTTAAGCTACTTAGACTGTGGTATTATTTATGCAGCCATAAATAATGGCTAATTAATAAAAATGGTCAATCTTGGAAATATTTTTTGAGAATTTCTTTGCAAAAGAAATAGAATGACATTTCTCAGATCCCATGTGCAACTATTTAATTGTTTGTATAAAGAAACCTTTAAATGAAATCTTGTGTCCAAAATTGATTCACTAAAATATTCTTTGGCCAAGCCTAATAAAACATCTGATAAATAGAAGCAACAACAAACTGGATCACATCACCAGTAAATTACTTTCATCCTCGTGTTTCAGTTACCTTCTTGTATCATTATCTCCTTCTTCCTTATTCTCCTACTCTTCCAAATTCTTCTTCCTCTTTTTTTTTTTTTGTTTTGAGGCGGGGAGTGGGTAACCAGGGATTGAAACCTGGGGTAGTTAACCACTGAGCCACACCTCCAGCCCTTTTTATTTTTTATTTTTAAGGTCTCACTAAGTTGCTTACAGTCTCTTTAAGTTGCTGAGGCTGGCTTTGAACTTGCTATCCTCCTGCCTCAGCCTCCCAAGCCACTGGGATTAAAGGCCTAAGTTTGTTTTTCAAGTCATTCCTCCTTTTAATCTTGTCCAAATTCCTAATATTTATCCAGTGGTTATCCTAAGACCTACAAATAATACTTAAATCAAAAAGATTCATCCTGGCTATGATCCAAGTAAGAAAGCAATTGTGGAATTTTAACCTTGGTCCCAAGCTAATAAAATCTCTAATTAATTATATCTATAAACACATGGAAAACAAAAAGCTAACCATTGAAGGATTTAGAATTACTTTGTTACTTACCCATATCAGCTGGTACATATGCTGGTCACACTGTCAAATGTCAAACTATGGATGGCAAAAGGCAACTATACTAGATCAGAAAGCTAACTGTAAGATATTTTTTCAGTATGAAACCTGAGGGTAAAAATTGGACAGCCTCTCAGAAAAGCTAAACACAAATGATTCCAATAAAATCTTACTAGACTGCATCTTCCTCCAAAATACTCTCAAATACTCTCACTAGTTCTTATCACCATAATGATCCACTATTTTGGAGATATATAGGTTATATAGGTTATAATTAGAAATCCAGAAGGTCCCATGTGTTTAGAAACCCTGGACTTTGCCCTGTTGTTGCAAACTGCTGCAAAGAACTCATTTATATGCATATCCTATCATCTAGAACTTCAGGCCATGCTTCCATAGCATCTTTCTTAACACTATCTTAATGGTCTTTTAATTGTAGATTATTATCTATGTGAAAATATAGCAGAGAAATTGTGCTTTTGAATCTTATTGAAAGGACCTTTTCTGACACTGTTAACAACAAATACTCCAAAGAATAAATCCCTGGGTGCATAGATAACAGATAAATAATCAATTAAGAAATTAACAACATTTGAAGGTTACTACAGTAGGAATCTGTGAACTAAAATGGTCAGATATACCCTGAGGTGATTGATCTTCAGAAGTTCCCTGGTGAACAAGACCATCTGAACAATTTTGTAATACACAGCTCCAATCTGCTAGAGCAAAATCTCCATGAAATTCATTTATTTTTCATCTCTTTGCTTATAACCATTCCTGTTAAAATATTTTCTAGGTCCCTAGTTGTGGTCCATCCATAGTTGTCCCTTTTCTCCTTAACTTTTTGTTACAATTCTTTGTTTAGAATTTGCTTCATTTATTGATGTCTTTAGGTTATCCTTAATAATAATAACAACCTGACTGTATGATACATATGATGTATATCATTATGGATCCCATTTGGACACATTCTGAACAATTCTGCATTAATCAAATAACACAATAATCACAGTCATGTCCACTTATACCTATCTGATCAGCTGACTTTGGACAACACAAACTGTGAACTTTCTAATATTCCTCTCTCCCAGGAGGAGACCACTAGTATTATTTGTACATCAGACACTAGACAATTCTAAATTTTAAATCAGTCAGTTTCATTGGATGAGGACCCAATTACCTACATCATGGAAGAAATTAAAATAGGTTCCAATATGTAATCCAATCAATTCAAGTGCTTGGTTTAGACCTAATGTCAAGGAAACTCCTTTTTCTGTGATCTCCATATGATACTACTTCCTTTGTGGCCAGCATTGTTTATGTGAGCTAAATTTATTTTTAAATTTAATATTTTCTGTGGTATCTTTAGTATTTTCTAAATAGTATCATTTATAAATATCATTTAGTATCATTTATATGAATGGGTAATTTAACTTCTAAGAAAATTAGAAGTTGTAACAAATTACAATTGTAACAAAGTTGTACAATTAGAATTGTAACAGAGCCATCTGTACTTTATAGTTATTGCATCATTAACAACAGCCAAAATATGGCATCAACCTACAAGTCCATCAATTGTAAATGAATAATTTAATTGTAGATGAGTATTTGCTTATTTATTTGTCAAATATGTACTCAAATTAATTTTCTGGAGTCTCACTGTTGTATGTAAATGGGTGACAACAATGTTTTATATATATATATATATAAAAGATGGAATTCTATGTAGCCATAAAAAGGCAGAATTCTTTCCATTTGCATCAACATAAATGAACATGGAAAATGTTAAGTGAAATAAGTAAAACACAGAAAGAAAAATGCTGCATGATCTCAATTGCATGTGTAATTTTAAAAAGTTTCTATCACATAAGTTCAGAACTGAATAGGCTGAGTAGAGCAGTGAAAAAAGAGGATAGTGAGAAGTGGGTCAGCAGGTACAGTGTTGCAGTTAGGAGAAACATGATCTGATGTTCTCTTTCACAGTATGGATAATGTAGTTGAAAGTAGCATATAGTTAATTCAAAATAGCTAGAAGAAAAGATGCTATCATTCCAAAGAAACAATATTTATATACATGGATGTGTTAATTATTTTAATTTAATAATAATACAATGTATATATGTGTTGAAACATCACAATGTACCCTAAAATATGTATAGTTATTATGTGGTAATCAAAATATTTTTAAATAAAATTAAGTAAAAAATTTAAATGGGCAAAAGTTGTGAATGACATTTTTCTAAAGAAGATATCAAAGGGCCAAAAGGCATATGGGAAAATTCTCAAGTAACTAATTGTCAGGGAAATGAAAATCAAACTGTAATGATATGTCACTTCACACTTGTTCAGATAGATAATACTAAAATGTCAAAAGACAACAAGTGGTGGTGAGAATGTGGAGAAATTTGAACCCTTGAATAGTGTTGGTGGGGATGTAAATGGAGAAGTCCTATGAGAAATAATATGGAATTTCTTCAAAAAATTGAATAAAGAAATACCATGTGATCCAGTGATGCCCCTTCTGGACATAAGAACAAAATCCTTGATGTCAGAAGCAAGAAGGGTGCCTGTTCTCCTTTGTTCTTTGCACATTATTCACAATTGCCAAAATGTGTAAGCTAACTAAATGTTGTTCAGCAGATGAGTGAATAAAGAAAATATGGTATATAGATATTATAGAATACTATCCAGCCTTATAAAGAACTTATTTCTATCATTTGTGACAATATGATTAACCTGGAGGATGTATCAGTCATAAAACAAAAACATGATTCACTTTGTGAGATTTCTAAAGTAATCAACTCTTAGAAACAGAATAGGATGTTATTTAGCAAGTGCTGGGGAATGAGAGGAATGGGTGTTTTGCATAATGGGTCTAAAGTTTCAGTTATGCAAGATGAATAAATTCTAGAGAACAGTTGTACAACAGAGTCTACAGTTAACGATATAGTACTGTATAATTAAAAATATAAGAGAGTAGGTCTTATAAGTGTCTTCATTCCCCATACCCCAACAAAAGTATGAATTTACTGATTATAAAGGATCATATTCCAGAAAGCCCTCAAGAGCAATTACATATAGAAAACAAAAATACTACTGTGACCATTATAGTTACACAAAAATGCTAACAAAACACTATTTTAAGCACTTATGCATACCTACATAAAGATCAACTTTACTACATAAAATTTATGAATTCTATGATGCACTGTGGGTTTTATGGTGTCAATCAGGAATACTATAATCTAAGGAGGGAAAAATTCTCAAAATAGTATGAAAGTGAGATTAAATTTATCCTGAAAAACAGTCTCTATAAGGCTGAGTAGTATTATGTTATATTTATATACTATATATTTTTCATCCACTCATCTGTCAAATGACATTTAGGCTGTCACCATTAAACTTCTACAGAAAAACATAGACAAGAAATGTTATGGAATAAGAATAAGTTATACTCCATGTATGTATGTCAAAATACACTTTATTGTTATGTATATCTAAAAAGAACAAATTAAAAATATGTAAATCTTAAAAAAATTATGATGATAGTATCATAGGTGTATGCTTATGTCTCAGCTCATCATCTGTATGCATTAAAAATGTACAGGGTTATTTTTCTGTGTATCAGTTGCACTATATAAAGGTGGTAAAAACTCAATTGGCCATATATGTGATAGTGTCTTTCTGAAACTTTTGAAATTGAACATTCTTTCCATTAACACACATATCTTTCTGTGTCAATACTATAATGCTGTGATTATTTTATAATATGTCTTGAAATAATCTATGTTGCACCTCATTTTTAATAATTTTTGTTTTATAGGGTCATTGCCTAACTATTTTAGGAAGTAACAACTCTATCCTATGAAATCTATGATCACTTCAGTGTGGGTGGCACAAGACCTACAAAAACACTTTTTGAGAATGGAAACTAACAATATTCTGTCTTTTAAATACTTAAAATTATTGGCTTCATTTTTTTGTTATTTCCTTGGTATTTTTCTCTCAGCTTTTATAATGTTGAATAGAGTAGATTTGCATATGTATGTTGAATAAATAGCTAAGTATTTACTGAGATTGGGTGCTATGAAATTATATTTTTATGTAAGGTTGTTCAAGTACATATAAACACAATTGGATTTTGTGGGTTGACTACTATGCTCTCATCAATTAATTCACTTATTTATTCTAGCAAAAATTTTGGCAAAGAATTTAGGACTTTTTATATACAATCATATTTAGGGCAAGTAAGTAATGTTTTTATTTTCTCCTTTCCAACTTTGTTTTGGACCTTATCTTATTGCCTTGGATATGTACTCCAATTGCATATTGAGTAGTTTAGAAAAGTATAAGTATTATTGCTTTTTCTTCAAACATGAAGAAAAACATTTCATCTCTCATCAATGAGAATAATGTTATATTTTTTGTTAATTCCAGTTTGAGACCTATGAGAAGCTGAAATCAAACAAAATTAGATATGCAGGAGATTATAAGTGTGAAACATTTAGTCAGAAATACATCTGTGAATGCCAGCTCCCTGGAACTACATAGGGTTTATTTTTCACTCTCTAAAATGCATGATTATAACAAAACTTCTCATCATTTGTCTGTATGATGATGAGCCCTCAATGTGTTGAATTAATCTTAGATTCTGTGAAACTTATAAAGATCTTTAGTTAGTTAGTATAGTAAAGAGATGGAAAATAAACATAATCCTTAGGCAAAACTATAAATTATTAATTTTTTTCATGTGGATATGAACTGAGTTTTGTTCTTTTCTGATCAAAGTAAAAAATGTACAAAACCAGTATCTGTATACCATGTACCTGAAACCGTATTGATCATCTGTAGCAATGTCATCACATCTAATATAGCAGTAATTGAAGCTACTCCTGGCTGAATTGCCAGTGGCCTACAAAAATTCCCTAGAATCCAACTATTGTCACAGAGGCCAAGCAAGAATAAAACAGAGATGATAGGAACCAACATTCTTGTATCCTTTAGCTCAAGAAAAGTGGCACTAACTCTGAATTTCCATACCAAGTAGAAATGTTATTTTTGAATTATTAACTTGATCAATCTCTATTATTTCATGGTTTCATTATTCTCTTGGTTATTAATGGGTGAAACTCAGTCCTAGCCTGCGAGAAAGAGCCATCACTGACTATTTCAGTAATGATAGTGTCCCTCTCATTAGCATAATTTAAATGGTCTTAATGATTATTATTTACTCTGGGCATTACTAAGAGCATAGACTTCTTCAAGAAGGTGAGTCTTCTGTTTTCCAGTAACATAGCCTTTCTAGTATGCCCATTCCCATTCATCCCTACACCATCTATTTTATTCACCATGGAAGATCGCATTCTCCGGGCTGTTAAGAGACACTCCAACAGTGTGTTTCGTCACATCCCTTTGAATCCTTGCCAGGGGGTTAGATACTTTCTCCTCAGAAAGTGATCCCAAGTAACTGAATTCTTGGTTATTCAGTTTTATACTTTATCTGTATATACTATTCTATTTATCTTGTTTTCTTTTGTTTCAGGCCATGGCCATGCTCTATCTCTTTTCAATTCCAGAAAACCATTGATTCATATATTGTTTCTAGTTTTATAGTTGTTTAAAGTATAAAGATAATTCCAACACACATTGCTCCATCACGAATGTATCAGAATTTTATTCATAAACACTTACACTATTTTAATACAATAAATATAGTCATAAACAAAGCTAATTATAAGGAAAACATTAGTAATCACAAATGAAAAGCATATATAAATGACTCTCCAAAGAGATAAAGAGGTAATTTTCATCTGTGATTTATGGGGATATTCAATTAGAGTTGCTAGAAACAAAACTCTTCTCCAATATGCACTATTAATCTAGTCATATAGATTATACTTGTAAATCTCTTTCATATCTTTAACTTCTTATCTATTTTATATAACTCATGTCCTTGTGACCTCTTTTCAGTAACCATGATACATAACTCATCCTGACACTTTGCTTATTTAATCTGCCTCCACAAACAAAAGTAAAAAACAAAATATGCCAATTTTTTCCTTCTAACTTCCCATAACTTCCCATAGCTTTCATCATCAAAGTCCAACTCCAACCTTTGAATGTAAATTAGTTATTGACTTAGCTCATGTCCAATTATGCCTCATTAAGAAATTTACTAAGCTACTTTCAAATTATCACATATTTTAGCACTTGGTTCACCTTCATGCTTTTATACCAGCTTTGTTCTATGCTGAATGTTCTTCCTTCACCTTCAACGCCAAATCTTTACCTAACTCCTAATCAGTCTTACTTATGAAAGGCTCAGGAACTCATAAGCCTCCTTACATTTATGAAAGTATTCCCAGATAACTCTGCTTACCCAAATTATGTTAAATGCTATTTCACTTCTTACATTGAACATAATTGTCTAATTAATTGTCTAATTTCTCCATTTAAAGTGTGGAAGCTTTGAAAAGGCTAATCATACCTCTTATCTCTATTTTAGAGCTTAATGGAATCTGAGACATATTTAATAATATTGATAAAAGAAGCAAAATTCAAAAAAATGAGTTCTAAAATTAATCAACCAAACTATTGTAGTTGCCACTATCTTAAAATTCAGTGTCCCCGTGAGCAATTTAAAAAAATAAAATCCATATTTTATAAATTATGTACTCACAGGGCCTACAGAGTTGTGATAATATATCATTATACATCATAAGTAGAGAAGTGAGAGATTCTACCTCAACTGTATGCCTGCAGGTTTGATATTTATAAGAAATTAAATAAAACTAAAATTTCCAGAAAAAAAACTTTTGAAATGCAATTTCAGTAAAGTATATAAAAATATGTATTTAAGCTTCATGTACTAAATTTGTTCACAGTTGTCCTAATAACATTGTTTTATCTTTCATCTAGAAAAGTTTTTAAAAAGATTTTCATAGTTTATAAGTCTCTCTGTCATTTTCAATTATTTGAGAGTCAAGAGATGATGGGAAAGAATTAATATTGTACAGTAAAACTTTTAGGAGGAAACTTCCCCTTGGCTGGATAATATAGAGAATATGAGCATAACCTGATCCAGAATGGCATAGCAACATAAGAATCTGCAAAATGCCTGGCTTTGCTTTAATCTTGCTTATCTTCCATGTAACCCATTATTTTAGATGAACTTGGTTTTCCATACAAAGCTGTTTCTAAGTATAATCAATAATAAAACATCTCAACCACTGAAAGTTGTTAACTAAGCCAACTTCATTCCCAAAATAAGGATTGAATCTAATTTAAAAAATGCTTTATCTCCTGTTTACTCTAGTCCCTAATAAAATGATCATAGTATACTTCAATGTCTATTAGTTTGCAAAGTGACTGCCAATGGTAGACATGAATGGATAAATTTAATTTGTAACTAACTTTAATGAAAAGGGCAAATATATATAATCATATGTTTAAAAGAATGCATCATATAAGGCATCAAAAATGAAATTACATAAAACAGGTGAAAAGTAATTGAAATAAAGAAATTGCATAACTCTGTTAATAAAAATAATTATTAGATCAGAATGTGGGTTTATGACATTCGTCCTGTTATAACTATTAAGACATAATAGTACATGTTCTCCAATGAATAATATTATTTTTTAAATCATAAAGTTACATTAAAAACAAATCTTATAACTCTATATATAGTCTTTGCAAATAACAAGATAAATATATCTGGGGACCAAAACTTCAGGACCAGTATTAATACTACTAAAATTTTACCATTAATTTAAGATATACCCATGAATCAATCTGTTAGAAATGCTTTCTCAAGATGAGAACCATGAAACCTTTTAAGTTTAAATTAGTGAACTAGGACAGGAGGTGAACTTATGAAATTTCTGAAAGTTTCCATGTTTTATATATTTATATGTTTATTTTTATTATGTTTTTCACTTGTAGGTAATCATAAATATAATCGTATTCTTAAAGTGGTGTGACAAATGAAATTTTTTAAATGCTCATCTATCTATACTGTAATAAAATAAAAACTTTCACCAAATATGTACTTTATATTAGTTATATATGTAAACAATATTAGGAAAAAATCAACTTTTTGACTCCTATATACTTAATAATAAAATATTCCTTCATCATACCAATACTTGAAGGCAAAATTTTAGATAATTTTCAAGATCACTGTGTGGTTTTTATTAAATTTATCACCATTTTTTTATGCATCACTTTAGTATTTTCTTGCTGCCTTCTTTAGCATGTATCTGTCCATCCGAATGGCATTCTGATTTCCTTTTCTGTGTATAGGTGTGTGTGTGTGTGTGTGTGTGTATGTGTGTATGTGTGTGTGTGTGTGTGTGTGTGTGAAAACTATCACACTGTGTGATTTTTGGACATATGTTATGGCTCAATGTCTTCCATTCTTACCATTTTGCTTTTGAATTTTCTAAAAGCTCTTGACTCACTCTGTTTACTCTTCCTGGCAAAACAACCATTGGCTGGAAACATATTCTAAATACTTGCAGTCCAAGGACTGCTCCTCAGACTTGAGATCTTAGGCATATAGATCAAGATGAGAAGCAGCAGTTAATATTTGCTCATCTCAGCGCAAGAGCTCCAGTGTTGTTGCTGCTGCTCTGAGAACCGTTCCTAGAATTCAACTTAAGTAGCACTGAAGTACTCCTTCTGTTCTATTCTATTTCCAATCTAGCCATCCTGTCATTTAAATAAGCCCTTAATACTCTTATAATAAATTTCATTTCTGCCAACAGTATCCAGGTTTGTTTTGCCAGTTTTTAATTAAAGAATTCCAACCGATAAAGCAATTGCTACTGAAAAAGTCTGGCAGGCAATGAATACCCTGGGAAATAAGGTCTTCTGGAATGTGCTTCTTAGCCAAGAAGGGTAAGGCTCAGCATTCATATTTCAGCAAGAGGCCTACCAAGTGCTGGGGTGAAATAATTTAATTAGTTAGCATCTGCAGACATGTGGAAATATGAGATAGGTCTTCTGGCAAAGTAGGTGCCAATTACAATGAAACACTAATAAGATTCTGTTAAAATACCCATGTACAATAACCTGTCATAATCCAACACAAGAGGGTGACACATTCAAAAGTTTAATTTGTCATCTCCAAATAAATGTGGCATGTATGTACAATAACCTGTACAATAACCTGTCATAATCCAACACAAGAGGGTGACACATTCAAAAGTTTAATTTGTCATCTCCAAATAAATGTGGCATGTATGACTTCAAGCATGGGTTATAACTTATTGGACCAAACTCATTGGTCCACTTGACCTACAATTAGATTGGTAGCAAGTTATATTCCCTTAGGATTTGGAACTAGTGACAAAGAATACAGTCAGATCTTGGGCTACTGGAGCTAAGAATTCATGCAGACTGTGTTCTATTAATCAAGTTTAACTATAAAGGAACTAAGATACAAATCTCACTGAGAAGGTGAGAAAATACAAGGCAAGAAAACTATAAGCTCATAAAAATAGAGGAGGCAAATCCAAGAAATTTAACTGGACTTTACATTTTATGCCTATTTCATGTCAATTAAATCTCTATTAAAAAAAACCTTTCACTTAATATTGCATTTATGTTTGCTTCTCAATGAATAAATTGAAACTCACAACTCTCAAATATTCTCTAAATGTTCTGATTATATCTAGTTCTTATAGTTCATGTTTGTGTACTAAAAACAAAACTATAAATTTGATTTTGCAGACTGTGAATGCCTGTTGATATCATAATTTTTCTCACTCATGTGACAAGAAGGGTATTTGTGAGGAAGACAAAGCAAGTCCTTTATCATTGAGATGGTAGTATTTTCAGGGATCTGGAAGGTTACCAAATCCTTCCCCACCAAAAAACAGCTTTCTTTCAATGACTTTTCTTGTGTCTTTAGAAGTTGTTTCTTCCAAAATTTAAAAAAAAAAACATTGACTCACTTTCCTAAGAGAACATAGTAATAACAATTAAATATCCTCATGTTTATAAGACAGGTAACAGAAATCAGACTGTAGTATGTTATAATAAAGAAATACAAAATACATCTTCTAATAGCATGTATCTGGGGAATAGTACTGGGAATGAAGATTCAGGGTGCTTACTGAGAAAGTAAGTATTAAATAATGTCATAAATAATGTCACACTTTGCAAGGTTGGGTATTCAACATAAACATACCAAATCTTTACATCAGGGTATGGTTGACTTACTGTTTTTTGTTTATTCATGTAAACCAAAACAATTGATCCTGTTTATGGTTATCTCTGACCTTGTACAGATTTATAGTTCTCACAATTGGCTGGACTTTGTCACTATCAAGGGCATTTAAACACACTATTATCTATGACTCATTTCCAGAAATACTGATATGTTTATTCTGACAGAGGTTCTAAATTTGTCTTATTTTATTTTAAAATTGCTCCCTAACAATTGTATCCATAATGTACAATACATTGATTTGAAATATAGAAATAAACATTGTGGAACAACAAAATCAGGCTAATATGTGCATCACCACACATAATGTACTTATTCTATACTTATTTATGTTTGATTTCAACTTTACAGAGACATTACAAAAATAATCACAGACTGTTTCTGAGTTTAGATTCATCTGATGCTTCTCTTTTTCCACGTTTTTTATTGATGCATTGTAATTATACATAATGAAGGGTTTTGTTGTTACATATTCATACATGCATACAATATAGCCATGATTTGTCTGATGCCTCCTCATAAGTGAATCAGATTATTCATTTTTTTTGGCAGAAACATCACAGAAAGAACATTAGTTTTTTTTTTTCCCTAAAAGTATTCTTTTAGGTGTTAAATAAGTTTTATATGTATGATTATATAAACTTCAACCAGACTAGGGTAGGCTTTAAAATAGAGAAAACTGCCACTACCGAAAAGATATGTAAGGTATAGATACATGCCTATAACCTCTCAAATAATAGGCTTCCATCAATGTTTATTTAAATATTTAGAGACACTTTCTATCTTGACCTATCTATATATCTGTACATAAACTTGAGGTCATATCAATAATTCTTATCCAATATCATAAGATTTATTCTAGTTTACTTATATCTTATAAATCTTTTCTCTATTAGTGAGAAACTTGATCCCTATTATCTTAAACATATTAGGATACTTGCATAATTATACTATCTATAACTAACCTCCCAAACACACCAGGATACTGCCTTACTTTTGTCCCCGATCCTCTTTTGGACTGACTGCTGCTATGAACAGACTTAAACTCTGCAGGGTGTGCTGGACCACTATGAAGATGAAGATGAGATAGAAGAAAAAAGGCATGATTTTTTTAAAAAAAAATATTATTCAAATATTTGGGAAGAAAGATGGAAAAATAAGGAGGTAGAATGTAAAGAGGAAGAGATAGACAAATATAGGAGGAAATTGGCATTTAAAAAATTCTCAAATGTGAATCATGGGCTGAAGAGCATTGATGTAAAGGATGTAACTTCAAAGAGTTTGCAGTGTGCTTAGAATACAGCTTAGTATAGAGCATGTGTTTTGCATACAGGAAAACCTGGTTTCAATTCCCAATACTACTAAATAAATAAATAAGGACTTTGTAATATAAGAATTACTTCTTGGTTGTAACATATTGGTTAGTAATATATGGAATACATTTTAAATCAAATGAAAGACAGATGACATGCACCTTCTTGAAAAGCAATGAATTTCTTCCTTAACTTGAGTGCTTTAACCACACAGAGCCCTGAAAGACACTTTGTTCACCTTGGATTTGTTCAATGAAAAAATAACAAGAGCTGTATTTATTCATTTCTTTGCTATCTGTTCCCTCAAGGATAGCTTAATCACACAGATTTTTTTTTTTTTTTTAACAAAGCCACCTCAATTGAAATGACCCTTTTGGAAAGATAACAAAATGTAAGGCAGTCAGATAAAGGCACTGTATTGTTAGTAGCCCATTTGAAAATAATATCGTAAGAGATTTTAGAAACAGTTGGATAGCAAAAATGTTTTTAACCTTGAAAGAGCATTGGTGGTGATAAATTAATCACTAAAAATATGAAGCCAAATTAAAGTGCAAGTTTCTAAGGAATGTGTGTTTGGGATTAACAGTGGCAACAATAATTTCCTCTCTAGGGCTGGTGACAAAAGTTGAAATTGAGTCATTGCAGTAGGGAAACTCTCTCTACATGCAATTCTCAGTCAGTTTATTAGCCTGAAAGTATGACTACAAGGACTACTGGATAAAGAAAAAATCTGCTATAGTACCAGAGAGTAACTTGTGAACACTGCTTCTAGGAATCCTTTGATTACTCACATCATGTAAAGCTAACACCCAAATTTTGAGAGGTTATCAGACATTGAATCTAAAATAACACAAATTCCTTGGTGCCCAGAACAGAACTGTGGCCCCACAGAGGAAGGAATTGTGGAAATACTTTGTAAATTGATTTGATTTCATGCATTAATTCTAGAATCAGAAAAGTATAGTCCATGGACCAAACACCTACTTTTATACCACCTTCAAGCTAAGAATCATATTTAAGCTGGGCGTGGAGGTCCACCCCTGTAATCCCAGCACTTTGAGGTGCTGAGACAGGAGAATCATGAGTTCGAAGCCAGCCTCAGCAATGGCGAGGCGCTAAGCAACTCAGTGAAACCCTGTCTCTAAATAAACACAAAATAGGGCTGGGGATGTGGCTCAGTGGTCGAATGCCCCTGAGTTCAATCCCTGGTACCAAAAAAAAAAAAAAAAGAATTATGTTTAAGATTTTAAGGGATTATTTAAACAATAAAGGGGATGATCAATAGGAGAGAAGACATGGTAGAGAGATTGTGATCTACTAAACTTAAGATACTTATCTGGACCTTTGCAAAAGTTATCTAACACTATTATTTAAACAAAATATTTTTTCCCAGAGGCTGGATGTGTAGCTCAGAGGTAGAGTGTGTACTTGGCATGCATGCTCTAGACCCTGAGTTCATTTCTCAGAAATATGAAAAAAATACATATTATATATATATATACATATATATATATATATATTCCTCATGTTTGAGCAATTACATTAGACTACTTGATGTTAGGTCTAGTAGGATAGAAAATCCATCCATTAATAGCCTCAGTAACAAAGTAGAATCTCTGTTTTCATATTTAACTCATGATGAAAAGACAAATGTGAAAGAGGTAAATTAAAAATAACACACTACCTTGAGGGATTTAATTGAACATTAAATATTTATCATATAAGTATGTGCAACTCTATTAGTTGGGTGCCATATGAAGGCACATAATAAACATTAGCCAATATTTTTATCCCTAGCTTTCCAAAGTTTTATTTTTTCTCTGTTTCTCCTGCCCTTTTTAATTTTGGGCTATTTCTTTTTGAGATCTTAATAAACCAATTGGCTTATATTGCATGCAATTCAAGAATTCTCATCAACAAAAAATAATTCTTTAGGTATTTGTACTTATTGTATTTTAAAATTAGAATCTTCTGAGAAAACATTATGCTCAGTAAATCAACATTTCAAAACTGTTTTTGACATGCATTAGATCCTCAATCCAATCCCCCACATGTATGTGTGTGTGTATTATATTTATATATAATGTATAATATATATTATAAATAAATATATAAAGTATATTTGCAAAGTTCATTTGAAAACTTGATTGTTTGGTCTAACTGTAAACATGCAATTTAAAATTTCATATTTGTATGATTTTTCTATTTAGCGACTGGAGAAACACAGGTCACAGCTATGTAAGAAATTTTCTCCAGCAGAAAGGTCTCTCATGGATGTGTTTTACATTTTGTCATTGAGTTAGATTGAAAAATAAGACATGAAATACAGTAGAATTTTTTAAGTGTACTATTATTTATATAAATTTCTAACAAGTACAAATACACTATGTTTATGAAGGAAAAGGAAGGCTCTTTCACACTTTTCTTTCTGCACTTCATAAAGAACAGAGGTCCTAAAACTGAATCATCTGTTCTGGAGCTTCAAGTAGTCTAAATTGAGAAGTTTTCATCTTTAATATTTGTAGTACACACCATAAATTCTCTATAAGCACATACTTCTTCCACATCACTGATACCACTCTCTTTTATCTTTGCACTGTCATTTTTAAAACCTGAGGTGAAAGATTTCTTACATTTTAGTCTTCATAAACCTAGAACTTGGGCCTAAGACATTTCAGCCTTGAAGTTCCAAGCGGTCTTTCAGTCAACACGTAACAAACTGTATAACTACAAGTGCTGTTTTATGAGTCTAAAGGCCTTTACTTGGCTTTGATATAAATTATAAATTTTTGCTTCCTCAAGATATCAATTGTAAAATAAAATACATACAATTTTTTTCTGTTTGTTTTTTACAAGATGCATGTCAAACTATATGAGCCTACATTTTGAAATCAATCATTGTGATTAGTTAATCAAAAGTACAAATTTCACTACTCATATTTATACTTTGGAATAATTAAATGACTTAAACTGAAATGTTAGTGTTGGAATATCATAGAAAATATCAAATAATTATATTTTGAAACACATAAATAGCTATTATTTAAAATTTGAATATTTCAAGAAAAGCAAAATAAATTTTAAACATTTTGTTATGCCAATGCAAATTTCTTATTTATTTTTAAATTTATTATTACATTTTCCTAAATTTAAGTATTATGAAGCTATTTGATTGATGTTGTGGTATGACACAAATTAATTTGCAAATAATCCAGTTCAAAATTATTGAAGGCATAAAAATTATACTTGTTTATAACATAATGAAAAGGAATAATACCTGAAAGCAAATAAAAGCAATGCCATTCACTTAAAACTGTACAAACTACAAAGGCTGTTCACTTAAAATTGTAATTAAAGAGCTTCCTTATTTACATGAAATTAAAATATCCCACTATATAACATCATGTTCATAATTATATGATATCTTTGCAGATATTTGGTTAGCAGTTTTATTCTTAGAACCCAAAGATTGAATCTCAACTTTGCCATGAACTAGTTTAGAGATTCTGGTTAAATTATATGACTTTACCAAATCTTAGTCTTTCTATTAGTAAAAAATGCCTTATGTCTATGGCTAACTGTTGGCCCTGTTAACAAAACCAAATTATATTGAAAAATATAATAGCTCTGTATACCTAAGCTCCCCTTTTGAAGCCCATTTATTTAGGGTAGAGGGATTCATAATACTGGTGTCAATCAATCTTATAAGAAACAAAATTTTTCTTTACCCATTTAAAATATAAGATCACAGAATATAAATTTGATAATAATTGCAGTAATGACATATCATGCCTCTTCTTAGATTATGAGGTCCCTTCCTTTGTAAATGATCAAAGCATTTGAAAACCTTTATATTATTTATACAATTTGAAACTCAGTAAGAGTGTGAGAAGTCTATGAAATGTTTAAAAACCCACATTGAGGATTTACTCGTAGTAAAAGGTGTTAGAATATCAATCTCCTTCTCTTGGATTCAGCTCAGGGTACATTTTAATAAAATTTCTTGACTTGGCATGACAAAACTTTCTTGAAAAAACACCTTAAGATTTCTATAATCATCTCTTTCATTATTTTAACAGGTTTCACTGCTTCTTAAACAACAGGAAAATGAATCATTTTGGTTTAAAAGTATGTTAAATTCTACAGCAATGTGCATGCAATACTCTATACCTAACCAGAATATTATTTACTCATTTTTATTTTCTACTGAAAAATATAGTGGAAAAATAGCAATGCAAAATTGTTAATAAGTTTATTCTGATATATAAAAATGAAATCTAGAACATTTTCCCTAAGGAGTATTTTCACTTTTAGTTAAAATATATAAGATTGGTATTACCTAACATTGTTATAAACCTTTACATAAATGTTGTTGGCTCTTTAGTACCATCAAACCACAAATTCCATTAGCCATAATAAGATCATTTAGTCAACAATGATGATAGTATTGCCTTTCAGGCTAGAGGATCACATTATTAATATCTTTGTGACATTATTTTTATTAACAATTATGCAATTGAGGTACAATTATCAGAATCCCTTGTGTGTTCAGAAATAGTATCTTTCATAGCTTTGTGCTTCTCACTTTCCTAATGGCAAAATAAATTTGATTTAGTATAATTGGAATTGTTCTTCCTAAACTAGTTCTAATAGTTCTTTACAAATATTTTCCTGTATAAATGAACATATATTGATGCGTTTTTGTCCAAAGCATACCAAGATCTTAATATATCAGCAGTTAGTTGATTTCCATTTCTTTTATTTCTAAAATTTCCTTTAAGTAAATTTCTTAAATGATTTATGAGATCTTGTTTATCAGAAATTCTCTTTTACACATTTCTACTAAGCACAGAATATCTCTTTTCATTAGCCCAACCCTAAAAAAAAATCTGGAAGAAAAAATTGTAAGTATTTGCTCCATACAACAGTGTGGCCTATTTTTAGTTCATTAATCTCATTTTCTCCTTGGTGATATAAATTTGAACTTAAGTGGTTGTTTTAGATGAATGAAAGGGACACATTTTCTAAACCTGTATAGTTTTTGACAAAAGCAATTGCTTCTTAGAAATAAAGGTATTTATTGTTTTTGCAATAAAAAAATGAGAAATAAAGAGATTTTAGAGTTTTTTTTCAGAAGCAGGTTAAATATTTACATAATGCAGAATATATTGAGTTGGCTGTGTGCTTCCTTGTGAATTCTAAAAAACTTAGTTATTTAGAATCATTCCAAGATAACTGAACATTTACAGGAGTCATATTTGTCTATTATGATGTCTAGTTGCCTCTAACTTGCAATAAATAGAATAAATAAAACAATAGATTAAATTCTGTTGATATCAGACTTGAAAGCTTTGATTATTTTAAAAGCTTGAAAGTAATAGAGCTAGTTTTCCAATTGACATAGCATTATTTATTTGCTGAAGTTGTCTCTAAAAGATTTGAAATACATAAATTTATGTGAGTACTTAGGTTAGGCATACATTACATTTTCATTTAACAAATGAAAATGCCTCTTAAAAACATATATGTTCCCTCTCTTCATTTTTGTTCAATCATCCTCTACTCTCCAACAATCATGTAAATTTCAAATATTGTATTTTTTCCTTTTCTAAGCTGATCCTTTGCCACTCTCCTACGTGCTCACTAGCTTAGTTATGTAATTTGTTAACTTTCTCAAACATGCAGAACCTACTGTTTTCGATTGCTTTGTTTTAACTGCTTTCATTGGTCCTTTGCTCTTTCCTACCATCTCTGCCCACCTTTATGTGGTAGCTCTTCCTTGTCACTCAGGTTTCCACGTATATGTTCTTTGATGGAATTTTCCTGTTTATCTAAGCAAAAGCTTCATCTTCCCCAGTCACAGCTATTATAGCCTTTACCCTAATGTAGTTTTACCTAGTTCAGAGTGTGTTGCTTATTTTTTCTTAATCTCCTCACTAGAAAGATTCATGAGTACTGAAGTATTATCGTATAGGTTCAATGTTATTCTCTAGCACATATAACAAAAACTACTTGACACATATCAGGGTGTTTGATCAATATTGAAGGAATGTATGTTGATAGAAAAAATAAAATTCAAAAAATGAATAAATTAATCAAAATATGCTCTGCCTATAAACTTATATATATATAATTTATACATATACATACATAATTAGTAATGTTGATGAGAATGTTGAAGGAAAGGAATCTATTGGGGATAGATAAAGAGGTACAAGCTATTCAAAGGGCAATTTTCAACACCAAACCAAAGCAAAAGTTTTAATCACTTTGTGTCTCGTAACTATTGGAAATAAAGAAGAAAAACATTACATTTTACAATTCCTTTGAATGTACACATTGCCAATCAAATTGTATGCAAAAACAGGACTGGCAGGAGCCCAGGCCTAGGCCCAGAACAGCCTCCAGGGACATCTGTGGGAGCTCAACCAAGGTCAGGCACAGAACTGCACCCACACTTTCCGCTGATTCATTGACCCACGCAGGAACCTAGACCCAGACACAGGTCCAGGACCACCCCCACCTTTCTGTGCCAGAGCACCTGCCAACTTGTGGGAGTCCAGGCCCAAGATCCTCTGAGGACCCCTAAGTGAGGCCCAGGACTACCCCCTGTTCATCCCCAGATCCCCTGCCAACCAGTGGGAGCCCAGGCCAAAGCCCAGGCCTACCTCCAGGGATATCTGCAGATGTTCAGCCAAGGTCAAGCCCAGGACTGCCCCCCCTCCCCACTGATCTGCTGACCCACGTGGAAACCCAGACCCAGGCCCAGGACCACCCTTGCATAGAGTGGAGGTTCAGTCTATTGCTCCCTTTCTATACCCATCTAAGGACACTGAAACCATTGCCATAGCCCTCCCCATGTAGTAGCCTCCACCTTGGGACAACAGACAGGGCCTGGAGTCAGTGACCTATGACAGCTCAGCATGCCACTGTGCTGAATCTCCAATAAATCAGCCCAAAGCCATTGTAAGTCTCATCCTTTCAGCCCAATCTCTGAAAGTGTGCATCCATCTTGGGCAACCCCACTGCTATCTTGAGTTACTACCACTACCACCACCACCATCTTTAGTTACAGTAGTGTCCATCTGGGGACACCTGCTGGGGACTGGAAGTAGACTCCAAGGTGAGGTACAGATAATCCATAGGGTCACTAAAAGATTATAGAATACAAACCACAATACCTCAGATTGGCACTGCAAGAAAAGAAGACACATAATCAACATAAAAATAACAGGAAAGAAAGTGCCCCAAACAAACCAAGATACTACAATAATAGAATCCATTGACAACACAGTTGATGAAATGTCAGAGAAAGAATTAAGAATGTACATAATTAAGCCAGGTGCAGTGGCTCAAGCCTGTAATCCCAGCACTTAGGGCGGCTGAGACAGGAAAATCGTGAGTTCAAAGCCAACCTCAGCAATGGTGAGGTGCTAAGCAACTCAGTGAGACCCTGTCTCTACATAAAACATAAAATAGGACTGAGGATGTAGCTCAGTGGTCAAGTGCCCCTGAGTTCAATCTCCAGTGCCAAAAAAAAAAGAATTTACATAATTAAAATGATCTGCAAATTAAAGAATCACTTAACTGAGCAAATACGAGCAAAAATTGATCAATCCAAACAAGAGATAAGAGAGCAAATAAAGGCAACCACTGATCACACCAACAAAGAGATAAGGGAGCAAATTACAGGTAGGAAAAGATTACTTCAAGAAAGAGCTACAGATTGTGAAAAAAAAATCAGAAATCCTTGAAATGAAGGAAACAATAAACCAAATAAAAAACTCAATAGAAAATATCACCAACACACAAGATCACTTGGAAGACAGAACCTCAGATAATGAAGACAAAGATACAATCTTGAAAAATAGAGTTGACCACACAGTGAAGATTGTAAGAAACCATGAATAGAATATCCAAGAATTATGGGATAGCATCAAAAAAACAAATCTAAGATTTATTAGGATAGAAGAAGGCACAGAGTTCCAAATCAAAAGAATGCATAATCTCTTCAATGAAATAATACCAGATAATTTCCCAGACATGAACAATGAATTGGAAACAAATACAAGAGGTTTAGAGAATATCAAATGTACAAAATTACAACAGATCTACACCAAAGCACACTATAATGAAAATGCCTAGCATACAGAATAAGGATAAAATTTTAAAGGCCACAAGAGAGAAGAATCCGATTACATATAGGGTGAGACCAATTTGGATCTTAGCAGACTTTTCAACCCAGACCCTAATAGCCAGGAGATCCTGGAACAACATATACCAAGCTCTGAAAGAAAATGGATGCCAATCAAGAATCTTATATCCAACAAAATTAAGCTTCAGATTTGATGATGAATTGAAAAATGTCCATGATAAAAAAAAAGTTAAAAGAATTTACAGCAAGAAAACTTCCACTACACAACACTCTTGGCAAAATATTCCAGAGGAGGAAATGATAACCAACAATGAAAATCTGCAAAGATAGGAACTCCACTAAAGGAAATGCCAACCAAAGAAAAACCAACTCATGTTAAAAATAAAAAATAAACCAAAATTACTAGTATTACAAATCATGTTTCAATAATAACCCTGAATGTGAATGGATGAAACTCATCAATTAAAAGACATAGACTGACAAGACTGGATAAACACCCCCCCCCCAATATGCTGCCTTCATAAGACTCATCTCACAGGAAAAGACAACCATAGACTGAAAGTGAAAGGGTGGGAAAAAACATATCATGCACATGGACCATGTAAACAAGCAGGGGCTTCCATTCTCATATCAGATAAAGTGGACTTCAAACCCAAGTTAGTGAAAAGGGATAAAATACTGCTTAAGGGAATCATAAGTCAACAAGACCTAACAATCTTAAATATCTATGTCAGAAACAATGTGGCATCTATGTATATCAAACAAATCCTTCTCAACTACAAGAATCAAATAGACCACAACACAATAATACTAGGTGACTTTAATGCACCTGTCTCATTGCTGGATAGATCTTCCAAATAAAAACTAAACAAAGAAACTATATAACTCAATAAAACAATTAATAATTTAGACATAACAGACATATATAGAGTATTCCATCCATCAACAAGTGAATACCCTTTTTTCTCATCAAGCAGCACATGGATTCTTCTCCTAAATAGATCATATGTTATGCTACAAAGCAAGTGTTATTGAATAAAAAAAATAGAGATATTACCCTGCATTTTATCTGACAATAATAGAGTAAAATTAGAAATCAATGACAGGTTATAAAATAGAAACTACTTAAACACCTGCACACTGAATAATATGCTACTGAAAGATGCATGGATTAAAGAAGACATCAGGGAAGAGACAAAAATATTCTTAGAAGTAAATGAGAACTTTGATACAAAATATCAAAATCTCTGGGACACTATGAAGGCAGTGATAAGAGGAAAGTCCATTGCATTAAGCTCATTCATTAAAAAAAAAAAAAGTCAACAAATAAATGACCTGATACTACATCTTAAAGCCCTAGAAAAAGAGGAACAAATCAACATCAAAAGAAGTAGAAGACAGGAAATAATTAAAATCAGGGCTGAAATCAATGAAATTGAAACAAAAGAAACAATTCAAAAAATAGACAAAACAAAAAGCAGTTTCTTTGAAAAAATAAATAAAATTAACAAACCCTTAGCCACCCTAAGAAGCTACCCTAAGAAAAGAAGGAGAGAGAAAACCCAAATTACTAAAATTCATGATGAAAAGGAAATATCTCAACAGACACTACTGAAATACAGAGGATAATTAGAAACTATTTTGAAAATTTATACTCCAGTAAAATAGAAAACCCTGAAGACACTGATAAATTCTAGAAGCATATGACCTACTCAAACTGAACCAGGAGGACATACACAAACAGATCAATTTCAAGCAAGGAAATAGAAGATGCCATCAAAAGCCTACCAATCAAGAAAACCCTTGTCCCAGATGGATTCCCATCAAGGTTCTACAAGACCTACAAAGAAGAATTAATACCAATACTCCTAAAATTATTTTATGAAATAGCAAAAGAGGGAACCCTTCCAAACTCAATCTATGAGGCAAGTATCACCCTGATACCAAAACCAGAGACACATCAAAGAGAAAATTTCAGACCAATATCTCTGATGAATATAGATGCAAAATTTCTCAATAAAATTTTGGCAAATTGCATACAAAAATATATTTAAAAAACAGTGCACTATGATCAAGTGGAGTTTATTCCACAGATGCAAGATTGGTTCAACATACAGAAATCAATAAATGTGATCAATCATATCAATAGACTCAAAGGTAAGAATCATATGATTATATAAATTGATGCAGAGAAAGCATTTGACAAAATACAGCACCCATTCATGTTCAAAACACTAGAAAACCTAGAGATAGCAGCAACATACCTCAACATTGTAAAAGCTATCTATGCAAAATCGAAGGCCAACATCATCCTAAATGGAGAAAAATTGGAAGCATTCCCTCTAAAAATGGAATTAAGACAGGGATGCTCTTTTCACCACTTTTATCCAAACTAGTCCTTAAAACACTAGCTAGAGCAATTGGACAGATGAAAGAAATTTAATGGATATGAATATGTAAACTAGAACTCAGACTATCATTATTTGCCCACAATATGATTCTATATTTAGAGGATCTGAAAAATTCCATCAGAAAACTTCTAGAATTAATAAATTAATTCAGCAAAGTAGCAGGATATAAAATCAAATGTATTTTTATACATCAGCAATAAGTGCTCTGAAAGAGAAATTAGGAAAACTATCCCATTCACAATACATCAAATTAAAAAAAAAAACTTGGGAATCAATTTAAAAAAAAAGACTTGAAAGACCTCTACAATGAAATTTACAGGACACTAAAGAAAGAAATTGAAGAAGATCTTAGAAGATGGAATTGTCTCCCATGTTCTTGGATAGGCAGAATCAATATTGTCAAAATGGCCATACTACCCAAAGCACAATACAGATTTAATGTGATTCTAATTAAAATCCCAGCATCATTCCTTACAGAAACAGAAAAAGAAATCATGAAATTCACTTAGAAAAATAAGAGATCTAGAATAGCCAAAGCAATCCTTAGCAAGAAGAGTGAAACAGGAGGCCTCACAATACAAGACCTAAACTATACTACAAAGCTACAGTGACAAAAATGGCATGGTACTGGAGCCAAAATAGACATGTAGACCAATGGTACAGAATGGAAGACACAGAGACAAATTCACATAAATACAGTTGTCTTATACTAGACAAAGGCATCAAAAATATAGATTGGAGAAAATATAGCCTCTTCAACAAATGATGCTAGGAAAACTAGAAATCTATATGCAGCAAAATGAAACTAAACCCCTATCTCTCACCATGCACAAAACTCAACTCAAACTGGATCAAAGACCTAAGAATTAGACCAGAGACCTTGCGCCTAATAGAAGAAAAAGTAGGCCTAAACCTTCATCACACCAGATTAGGCCCCAACTTCCTTAACAAGACTCCTAAAGCACAAGAAATAAAATCAAGAATCAATTAAATGGAATGGATTCAAACTAAAAAGCTTCTTCTCAGCAAAAGAAACAATCAAAGAAGTGAATAGAGAGCCTACATTCTGGGAACAAATTTTTGCCACACACATCAGATAGAGCACTAATTTCCAGGATATATAAAGAACTTAAAAAACTTAACAACGAAAAAACAAACAACTCAATTAATAAAAGGGCTAAGGAGCTGAATAGACATTTCTTAGAAGAAGTGTCTTCTTAAGATATACAATTAATCAACAAACGTGAAAAAACGTTCAACATCTCTAGCAATTAGAGTAATTCAAATGAAAAATACTCTAATATTTCATCTCCTGCCAGTCAGAATGGCAATTATCAAGAATAAAAACAAGAAAAAGTGTTGACAAAGATGTGGGGGAAAACGCAGGCTCATACATTGCTTGTGGGATTGCAAATTGATGCAACCAATCTGGAAAGCAGTATGAAGATTTCGTAGAACACTTAGAATGAAACTACCATTTAACCCAGCTATCCCACTCCTCGGTCTATATCCAAAGGACTTAAAAAGAGCATACTGCAGTGACACAACCACTTCAATGTTTATAGCAGTTCAATTCACAATAGCTAAACTGTGGAACAAACATAGATGGCCTTCAGTAGATCAATGGATAAAGAAACTGTGGTGTATATACACAATGCAATATTACTCAGCAATAAAAGAAAATAAAATTATGAAATTTGCAGGTAAATGGATGGAATTGGAAAATATCATGCTAAGTAAAGTAAGACAATCCCAAAAAACCAACTGCTGTATGTTCTCTCTGATAAGTTGATGCTGAGCCACAGTGGGGGAGGGGACATGGGAAGAATGGAGGAAATTTGGCCAAGGTGAGGGAGGGGAGAGAGGACATGGGGACAGTAAAGATGGTGGAATAAGATGGACATCATAGCCCTAACTTCATGTATGACTGCGTATATGATGTGATTCAACATCACGTACAACCAGAGAAATGAAAAGTTGTGTTCCATCTGTGTATGATGAATCAAAATGCATTCTGCTCTTTTGTATACCTAAGTAGAATAAATAAATAAATAAATAAAGCTGTGACGAAGCTCTCATGTATACCCAAGTATAATAAATAAATTTAAAAAGAATGTATGCAAAAGAGTATAGCAATTATACAGAATTCATCAATCCACCCATTCATTCTTTATTCATTTATTCAATTTCCTTTTCTTCTTAGCATTTCTTTGATTCAGATACAGACCTGTCATTTGGACCATATCAGAGAAAAAAAAACCTACCTATTTTCATGACACTTACAATCTAGTAGATGAAACAGAATTTAATATTATGCATATAAACAATGCATGTTATATATAAATAAGTGATTTTAAAAGAAAAAATATGTGGGTAAGTCTGAAATTCTGGTGTGAACAGATAATCTCATTTATATGAGATAGTCATGAAGGCTTCCTTGGAAAGAAATGATTGATCAGAAATGTTATCTGAGTATTGCAGGAAAACAAAATAAAAAATGTTCTAAAGCAAAATATGTCTGCCATGTCCCAGTAAAAAGGAATTAATATATTTATTTAAAAATCTGGGGGTCAATATAATAAATATGTAGGGCTATATTATATTAACCTAATTTGCATACAAAAGAACATAAGTATAAAAAATGAATACAATAAAAACAATTAAATATTTGCTAAAAATTTATGACAAAAGGAATAATCAAATTTACAAAGATCTTAAAGGAAGACTTTATGAATAAAATACCTCTCAGGTATATTCTGGTAAAATATTCAGACTGTAAGCCAAAATAAAAATATATGGAAACTGGAAAGTTTATCAAAAACTTATAATTCAGCAAAAAATATTTCTCAAATATTCTATGTACAAATATATTATGAAAGCAACACATAAATTTACTTGTATTGATTTTAAAGTTTTAGGAAATATAATTTCCTAAAACTCCGTAAATAAACAATCGAAACACCTGTTTCTTTCATACTAAGGACAAAATATAAGAACTAAATGATAATAGAAAGACTTTGCTCTGGAAGAGAGCAGGAACTGGGCTGGAAAATTAGAGTGGCCTCATAGACAAGAGAAGATGTCTAATAAGGAATTAGAGGCGGACTTGAGCAAAATCTCTAAATCTCAACATTCCTAAGCCTAACAGTGGGTATTTATATGAGATGTGGCCCCTCACCTGCATCTTCCAAATCAAAGACTGGCATGGAATGGGCCTGATCAAGTGCAGGCAGCATCAGACTTTTGCTACCCTTTTCCTAAACATGGTGACTTGGAAAAAAGTATATTATATAGGAAATAAAATCTTTGTTTTTCAGGCCTTTATGTGCTGAACAATATCAGTTGTCTTTAAGCTAAAGGCACTCATTCCTGTAGATGTTAAGAGCATTTCGGAAGTTTTGTCTCTAAAATTATAATGGCTGGCTGAGGTTAAGTGACATAGATCATTGCTGAAAATTCTTATCAAAGGCTTAAGTCTCTTATTTGAGTCTTGAACTGCCTTTACTTCTGAGAGAGAGAGAGAGAGAGATGAAGAAGGGATAGTTAATCTTTGTTTGTGTGTCTTTACACAGGCTGAAAAACCTGCCTTAGTGATTGGTAACAGACATGAACGGTGGGAACATATGTTAAGGGGATAATTCTGTAATCTGAATTCACTATTTTGACCTCTGCACTCTTTGTTTTTAAAAGCATTTTACCTGTATCTTGTATTGGCTTAAGTCAATAGGATGTTACATTTCTTAGCAAAAACCTGTTATCTGCAGAAGAAATGCATACCCAAAAGACTCCTCCCTGTTGATAAGAACAGTTACCCAGAAGTTGGTGTGGGTAGGTCTTTGGAAACCTTTACACAGACCAGATTACAGAATTATTAGAAACAAACCCACCCAAACATAAAATGTGTAAGAACAAGTTCCAATCAGAACTGGTCAACATGGGTCAAAGTGACCTGGAGTTTATCATCTGCAGTGTGAAATTAAATGACTGATGCAATCCTGCTGTCCATCCAAAGTCAAGAGGTAGACCTATGGGACTTCTGGAAACTTTCCTGGTATCCCCAACAAAACTAGAGAGTAAGAGGGGCACAGCATCCCTCTCTTCTCCAAAAGGACCTGCTGTCATCCTTGAGAGTGTCCATGTTTCCTATCCCTTCTAATAAATTCATGTCTCTTACTCTGAGAGACTTATATAAAATGTTTATAGGGGTATCGCAAAAAATGGTAACCATAGGCATCCTTGATGGCTTTGGCTCTGTGAATGGCCTTACACAGATAGATATAGTACCAAGAATTTTATTTTAGCTCTGATTATAACCTCTGATATCTTGTCCTATGTACTGATTTAATCCATAAAATGAGCAACCTTATTTCATTTATTTATTTTAATATATTTTATTGGTATATTATAATTATACATATTAATGAAATTTTTGTTACATTCTCCTCTGTTCACACAATATAAAAATGAATTTGATCAATTTTATTCCTTACTATTTATCCTTATCCTTTTCCTAGTCCCCTAACTCTACTTCCGTACTGCTCTGCCTCTTATTTTTATATTTTCAGAAAATCCTCTTCCCTGTTTTTGCCTTTTTTTCTCTCTCATTTCCACATACAAGAGAAAATATATCCTTGATCCTTCACTGTCTGAGTTTGGTTTATTTTACTTAACATAATGTTCTCAAATTCCTTCCATTTTTCTAAAAATGATAATTTCATTCTTCTTTTTTTTGCAAAATAGAACTCCACTCTATGTATATATCACATCTTTTTTTTATCTATTTGCCCATTGAGGTACACCTAGGCTCATTCCATTATTTGACTATTGTGAATCATTCTGGTACAAACATGGATATGTATGGATTGCTATAGTATGCTGACTTTGATTCCTTAGCAATCCTTATTTTAAATTGATTATTTCTAATTCTTGATTTAAGACATCTTGCCAACATTTTTGCAAATCTAGAACTTAGAATAGGATATACAAAAACTTTGTCAGTAGGAATCAGATACCTCAGGACACAAAAGAGATGCTAGAATGATTCAAACAATAAATGGGAAGGTATTGAAACAAAGTCAAAGATAATAGTCTAAGTCAAGAGAAGAAAAGCAAGCCTTAGAAGAATTTCAAATTGTTAATATACAGTAGGGAGTAATAAACTCTAGAGGTCAATCTCACTGGCTCAAAAAATGACAGAGGTGAAAGCAGAGCTAGAACATTTTAAAGTGGACAAAAGAGTTTTGTGATGTTTATAACAATGCTGTGGGTGGTGATTTGCAGCCTATAAAATGATGAAAACAATTTAAGGGAGGAAATTTACTGAGGAGAATTCACTAGCTGATAGAAGCTGGAGAGACACAGGCTAAACTCTTCCACAGGAAGCAAGTGTCAAAAGTCTTAATGTTTGTGTAGCAAGGATATTTCCACTACATCTTAGGATAAAATAAAAAATGCTCATCCATAAGAATGTGAAGATACTAGCCAGAAACTATTCTCCCTGTAATATAAAGTACTAGAATCATGGAACTCTGAAGAGAAGGAAAGGAAGTTCTATTGCAAGGTGACCAGCACCTTGCCAGAATAAATTTTCCTGCTCAGAAGAGTATGAGCCACCTGAGAAAAATAAAGTCTGAAATAGTAAAGAAATAAGAGATAGAGCCAAGAATTAGTTTTAAAAGCAGAGTGCCTAATAGTTTCTTCCAGCCCATGCAGGATCTGGAACAGAACAGCTAAAAAAATGGCCCTGATTCTTTATTTAAAAGGGTACATCAAAGGCAGGAATAAGGTTTCAGTGGGTGCAGTCTTGCTTCATGGTGTCTTGCAGTCAACAGGTTGATTGGCATCTTGGCAAGCCACACCCATCTCTGAGAGGCTGTGTCTATGTGGCTGCAGCAGGTCACCACATATCCAGCATTGTGTGGAATCTTTGGCAGAGCTGGGTGGGAGTTCACATTCATTTGGGCCATCTCACCAGCAGGAGTGTACTTTGAGTTCCCAGATACCAGATTTTCACACTCAGTGGCTTCCATGCCAATCTGGTCTATGCACATTTCATGAATGGCTCCCGACAAAGTTCTGAACATAATGGACATAAAATAAATGTCCCTTGAATATTTATTTCTGCTACCTGGGGCTTTACCAATGTAATAAATTTCTGAACTTTGCAAAAAGGCAGCTATAAGGAATCTCCTCACAAACATTGATTAGTGTGGCTCAAAATTGGCATGTTCTTCAGGAGTGTATCAAAATAAGTTTAAATTTATGGGTTGTGTATTCTTAACAATGGCTATGTACTTATTGTTATGCCTCTGAACTTGAGACAAGTTATCAGAAAAAAGGTTATGACACCATTGAATTTCTGCTGTTATTGTTTAGATATAAGGTGTCCCCCAGAGGCTTATGTATGAGACAATTTAATAAAGTTTAGAAATGAAATGATTTGGGTTATTAGAGCCTTAACCCAACCAATGCATTAAAACATTGATATGGATTAAGTGGGCAGTAACTATACTAAATTAAGGTGTGCTATAAGAAACAGGTCATTGGATGCATACTTTGGGGTTTAGGTTTTTCCCTGGTGAAATAAGTTCTCTATGCTTTCTGATTGTCCTGAGCCAATTTTCTTGTCCATGCCATTCCAACCTGATGTTCTGCCTTGTCTTGGGCACAGAGTTATGAATTCAGCCATCTATATTGACTGAAACATCTAAATTTTCCTCCTCTGTGTTCTTGTCAGGTGTTTGGTCACAGTAATGAAAGAATTGATTAATATATCAGCAATGGTCATTTGCTCTATTTTTTATTGATTTAGAAACATTATTTCAATTAAGATGACTGCTAGGTCACTGAATAGTAGATCAATTTTCTAAATTTTAAAGGTATGGGAAGAGCATACTTATTTTTATTTTATGAACTTTTATGAACTTTTAATGAACCTTTTTTATTTTAGAAGTTTTAAATTGAGGTGTGTCAGAGAGTTAATATTTGATTAATTCAACTACTAAAAATTTAAGTACTAACAATGCACTCCCCTGTCACTATTACAGGGCATGAGACATGCTAGCAAGCTGAGGTAGCTACAGCAATCTTTTCTCACCCTGATTCTTGCAATTATGCCTGAAATATTTTAGACATGACACTCAGGGCTCTCAATGAAGGAAGTGGATCTCCTCTGAGAAAAGAAGAATGTTGTGTCCCTTCTGCCTTTTAGTTGTATTAGAGGATCCCAGGGAAGTTCCAGAAAGTCAACCCCCATGTCTACCTCTTGACTTCTGATGGACAGGAAAATGACATCAAGTCCCCATTGTGCATGTCAACTCTAGGTCACTTTGGCCCATGCTGAATTGTTCTGATTGAACCTCTTCTTACAGATTTTATGGTTATAGAACACTATCCTTATCTCTTTGAGTTCTGAGTTCTGAACTGTGTAAGGGCAACAAAAGTTCCTGCCTCCCTTCAGGGAAACTTGTGTTTTTTTATCCCTTTGATTTAATATAGGAAAGACCACAGTTAAATCAATTTGTTTGTTTATTTGTTTGCTTTTTAAAGAAAGTGTGTGCAGGTCAGCACAGGATCCAATTTATGGAACTATTCCCTGAACCCCATGTTCCCACTGCTCCTGACTGTTACCTATTATTATCATCATAACTTGACCATGAAGAAAATTGAGGAAGTTGATATTTTTTGGACTTTAATATTTTAGACTTCAATTCATTTTGAAAGGCAATAAAATGTAATTCCTTATGAGAAGCAGTATTGCATATAAAGCAAGAATAAAATTCTTTATCTGTTACCTGGAATTAAACTCTAAATGCATACTTTCTAGCTAAGTAAGCTTTAAGAAAATGCCTAAGAATTCTGACAAAATGAGATCAGTGAAACCAAACCCAAATCATTGCTATAATTAAATGATGCTATTTGTAAAACTACATTGAACAATGCCGGGCACACATTCAACACTGTTCATGTTTCTTATTTGTAGAACATTTGGACACTGAATTCTGAATGATTTTAATATTGGATTTTTACTTTTTTTCTAGAGTTGATAATAAAAAGGATTTTTATTTGATGAGTATCATTTTTTATTCCTCAATCATTATATAATTGAATATAGTTAGGTCAAAGTTTAAAAGTGTATAAGATGCACTAAAGTATATATTGATAACAATATGGACTCTAGACTTTGTTCCCATGCCCAGAAGTCCCAGGTTCCTCTGTTGTGCATGTGCTAAACATCCCTAGGGAGCGTGTCTGGTGCCCAACCTCTAGGAAGTGGAGAAGAGACCACAGGTCATGGGCTAGAAGAAAACTGTATTTCCTGTCTCTTGGTGACCCAGAATTCATGAAACAGAAATACTTCTCTGCAAAGTGAATGAAAGAGGGATTTCACTAAAACTCAGTATCAGACAGAGTGCCTTAAAGACTCCAAAATTTAGGGTACATTGCACAAGGAAAAAGAACAATATTAGAGCTGAGCTGCTAGTGTTAGTGGTGCTATTAACACAGAAAGAGAGAAACCAATGAGAGATACAACAGACAGTGTTAGTGTGGAAAATCCTGAGATAAGAGGGAAAGCCTGCCCAAGGCTGATCCAGAGGCTGTACTGTACAACATACTGGTGCATGAAAGATGAATCAGGCATCCCAGCTGTCTTCAGAGAGCCAAGGCAGGAGCCATCTTCAAGCTACAGTGCTGCATCAGCCAGTGGCTACGGGAAGCAGGAACCTGGGATCTGGGAAATCTGAGCTGGTCACTGTACACAGTCTTGGCAGATACCTACTGCATGACTTAGCTTGTACCTAATAAACCAAAAGAAAAAGGCACAGAGACTATTTACCCAGGGGAATATGGGTCAAAAAATCCAGGAGAGCTTGGATCCCTCCTCTGCTATTGAGTTTAGCGGATCCTAGGACCATCTGAGGTGGGTTAGGAATTTGAATGGGAAAGTATAACTATTCTCAGGGACTAAACCCAGGAATCTTGGAAAGGTGGGGCCCACAGGTTGCAGAAGAGGTGAAAGATTGGCTCATCTACCTCATGAGTAGAACATCTGGGAGAATCCTGGGATGCAGTCTTCCTGCATAGATTAGCAGCTGCTGTGCCCTAGAGGTGAGCTGATTTATTATCTCCAGACCAGTCACTGCTCCAAAAATGGGACTAGGGACCTAACTACCCACTGTTGGGAACTCCACCTATAGGAACTCCTCCCAGAGGACTCTGCTGCAACTCCACCCTGAGCATGTGTCCATCTGCTGTATGCAGACAAAACCCCAGCTGACAGTACTTCCCATATACCCTACCTCATTTTGCCAAGAAGAGAAGCTGAGAATTTTTGAATTCCAACTGGTAACTTGATGAGCAACACAAAAAGAGAAACATTCTGACAGTCCATGGTCATTACTCTTGTGCATAGTACATAACTCTAAAAGAAACTGAAAGACAGTTGGGCATAGACAGTGAACATACATTCTCATTGACAATTTTGATCACCACAATGAAAATGATTTCTCAATTTTTTATCAAGAATCTCTTGTTTTTCCTCCTCCTCTTCTTCCTCCTCCTCCTCCTTCTCTTTTTGGATGTGTGCTGAATGGTTCGTGGACATTTACACATATTTGTTGCTGTTTTCTCATGTCTCTCATTTGTGAAGATAATTATTTCTTCTCTCTGACTTTGGAGGGTTACAGTGTTTGATTAGCACATTTATTTTTTACTGTTTTTCACTCTCCTTTTTCTCTTATTTCTTACCTTTCTTTTGCTAACAGCCACATTCTATTGTTCTCTCTTTCACTTCACCTTTAAATTTTTACTTCTATTTCCTCTCCTCCTCTCTCATAACCATCACATCCTACATCTCTTCTGCATTCTCTCTGTTCAACTTTTGAAACTGAAAACTGTTTTCTACCCACCTATTATTGTTCTCTCTCTCTCTCTTTTTTTTTGTACTGGAGATTGAACTCAGGGGTGCTTGACCACTGAGCAATATCCCCAGCACTATTTTTTTGTTTTATGTAGAAACAGGGTCTCACTGAGTTGCTTAGAACCTCATCATTGCTTACGCTGGGTTTGAACTTGTGATTCTCCTGTCTCAGCCTCCCAAAGTGCTGGGATTACAGTCATGTGCCACTGCATCTGGCTTATTCTTCCCTCTTAATTATCTCTATTCTAAACATCTTTTAACACTAATTGGTTTATATAAAACCTGCCCCCATCACTAATGCTGTAGCAATTATTAATGCTGTGGATGCCACAGATGGCACTTAATGTTTAAATTTATGCAATACATAATGCATGATAACATTGATTTTACTGATGGCAATTGCTGATCATATTGTGCCAATTAACATGGCAGATGTCACAGAAGGAATTAAGAATTTAGTTTGATGCTGTATATTGCTTGAATTGATTGTTGATATTATTTGTCTTCTCCTAATCTGTAAAGTAACAGAAATCCACAGAGGCACTATACATTCATAATATGGAAACTCTACTGTTTCAGACCATACTGATAAATGGGCAGGCACACAAACAATATGAAAAAGCAAGGGAACAAACTACCCCAAACAACCCCGAATGCCTCAAAAATAGATTCATTTGACACCACAGTGGAGGAAATGTCAGAAAAGGAATTTAGAAAGTTCATAGTTAAACTGACCTATGAGATAAAAGATTATGTGAAGAGTGAATCAGAGAGAAAATATAAGAAGTGAAAGATCACTTCAATAAGGAGATAAAGATGATGAAGAAGAACTAATCAGAAAACCTGGAAATAAAAAAAAAAATAAAACAAACTGAAAATTCAATGGAAAGCATCACAAATAACTAGACCACTTGGAAGACAGAGTTTCAGGCAACAAAGACAAAAATATAAAATATGTATAATATAATGTATAACGTTGTATATTATACATAATATGCAATGTGATATATATAACAGTATATAAAATAAAATCATAAATGTGGGTTTTCTTAGTCCTCTCTCCATTTGCCCATGGTGCTTCAGATTTGGCAGTCAGAGGCGCCAATTGTGACCTTTCTTCTTTTGTTTTATTATATCCAAATTTCTTAGTCCCCAAGCTGTTCTTAGAGTCTAGTATTAAATCCCAGTAAAATCCCTCTTTCACTCACCACACTGAAAAGCTAATTATCAATTTTCTTGGTCTCATGCTACAGAGCAGCTTGGAAAACAACTTCCTCTACTCTTCCACTTTCCAAGAGTGAAGAAAATGTCAAAGAAGAAATTTAGAAAGTTCATAGTTAAACTGATTGGCAAGGTAAAAGATAAAGTAAGGAATGAAATCAGAAAGAAAATACAGTAACTGAAATATAACTGCAATAAAGAGATAGAGATTCTGAAAATTATTAAAATCTGTGATGCAAAGGATATATCACTACACACTATTCAAATACACAAGCAACTACTGTGTAACTATTTTGAAAATTTATACTCCAATAAGTTAGAGAATTTAGAAGGCCAACAAATTCCTACAGACATATGACCTACACAGATTGAACCATGAGGATATAGAAAATTTAAGCAGATCAATTTAAAGGAATGAAATTGAAGAACCCATTGAAAGCCTACCAACATATCAAGGAAAGAAAACTTGAGATTAATATGTTTCATGATTTCTTGTGCTATAGGTGTCTTGTTAAGGAATTCGGGGCCTAATCCCACGTGATGAAGATTTGGACCTACTTTCTCCTCAATTAGACGCAGAGTCTCTGGTCTAATTCCTAGGTCTTTGATCCACTTTGAGTTGAGTTTCATGCATGGTGAGAGATAGGGGTTTAATTTCATCTTTCTGCATATGGATTTCCAGTTTT
>PVHX01005701.1:63439-109278 GCA_004024805.1 Geosciurus inauris | reverse complement strand
GTTTTGTTTTTTTTTTTTTTTTTTTTTTTTTTGGTACTGGGGATTGAACTCAGGGGCACTCGACCACTGAGCTACATCCCCAGCCCTATTTTGTGTTTTATGTAGAGACAGGGTCTCACTGAGTTGCTTAGCGCCTCGCCGTTGCTGAGGCTGGCTTTGAACTCACGATTATCCTGTCTCAGCCTCCCTAAGTGCTGGGATTACAGGCTTGTGCCACTGTGCCTGGCTTACTTTGCTTTTTTTGATATGTGGTTATAATGATGGCTTGGATCCTTTGCATTTGTCCACTAAGTAAGTAAAAAATTTCACCTTTAACGATCTACATTTAGACATGTTCATTTTACTTGCAATAAATATGAAAGTTGGAATGGAATCTTTGTGGAAAAAAATAAGGCATACTTATTAGTATAGTATGTAGTATAATACATGCTATATTATAGATACAATAATATATATATTATACTACAATGAACATATTTTTATTAAGAATATACATGAAACCAATGTAAATCTTTCCATGGATACAATACACAAAACATAGCTATAAGGAAATGGCCAACAGATGAGTTATGATTCTTTTCAAAAAGAAATAGTCTGGAAAAGGTACACTATTTTATGAACATTAAAAGATTAAAAATAAATTTCAGATGGTGATGTGTGTATACCTCACATTATATCTGGTTTCATCAGGTGGTTCCTAAGATACTGTGGAACACATAGGAACACCTTCAGAGAGTAACCACACAAGGATGGGATTCTACCCAGTGGAAAACTCCTATAGCCCCAATCATTCTAATGTGATTCTAATGTGATGTTCCTTGATGTGTGAATGATATATTCTGAAGTGTCCTTGGAAAGTAACACCAAGGAAGGAATATGATTTAATGCCAATTCAAGATTCCAATGCATTAGATTTGGCTTTGTAATCACACGTTCCTGAAGATTTGGATTCAGTCTTAACCCATTATGTCCCAATCATCCTTCATATATAGAAAATCTACAAAAACCCATACAATTTTATGGTTGTTTAACATATGGGATGATGGGACATAATGGGTTAAACAGAAGCAATTTTGGCCTCTTTCTTTCTATTGAAAATTTACTTTTTTCTGCTACTGTGGTTTTATGGTCCATCTTTGAGCTTCAATTACAGAGCACAGCAGTACTACTTAAGTCAAAACCACCCATTACTTTGTTTGCTGAGGTGTAAAATAGCTTTCATTCCAGTCAGCCAAAGTCCTACCTAACCTCCAGCTGGTCCTGCAAAAAGAAAATGATTAGTTCCTTTAATTTAAGGGTGTTAAATACTACCTTGAGGATAAGCATCTTAATGAAGTGATAACTGATCATTAAAGAGTTATGACAACTAGATTCTGCCTGAATTGCTAATAAGACTAGATAAATGTAGTAGTCACAAATTGATGTTTAAATTAGATTATAAACATCCCTGGTAACCTCCCCACTCAGTACTCCTGAATTCCTGCTGAAGATCTATACTTACTTCAGCAGTGACAATGTAGAAAAAAAAATAGTCACAGCTTTTGTTTTTTACGACGTAATTTACTTTCACATAGACTATAAATATAATTATGTTCTTGATGTTTGGGAGGGCAGGGATGTTAAAATATACTGAAACCTATATAAAATTAAACACTTTATTAAAATGTGAATGAGATATAACTGGGGAAAACTAATAGGGCTATGCTTATGTGTTTGTAGAAGGTAAAAAGGCATTCAATAAAAAGTAACACAAATTTATTAAGCCACCCAAAATGTAAGCATATGGATACTTCCTTGGACTAGTTAACAAGTACTCCAAAGTAATGTGTAATTATGCTGAGCTATAAAAATTTCTATTTACATAAAGTGCAGAACATGTTTTGTAATGATTTTAACATAAGATTTTTACTATTTGGAGTAATTTGATAAATGGAATATTGACTCCAAATAAGTGTTAGAATAACCAGTAAAATTAATGCAATTAGTTGAAAAAACATTTACTATAAGATATTAAATTATCTAGGGGCTGAGGATATAGCTCTGTGGTAAACTACATGCTTACCACTCATGAAGTTCTAGGTTTAATCCCTCAGCACCAGAAACAAAAATATAAAACATACAAAACCCTCCAGGACATAAATAAATTTTTTAAAAGAACTAAATGTCTTACTAAGAAGAATCAACTAGAAATTATAATATCGATATCAATCATTGCAGCAAATATGAACAAAACATGTAAAAGATAATCAGCAAAGGCAAAGTGCATTTCCCATAAAACTTGACTGAGATTATAAAAAGCAAATGTAAGTAAACAGATACACTTCTAGTGGGAAAACTAAAGTTTATAAATGTCAGTCATCCAGAATATATCTTTAAAATAATGTTTTTACCTGAGAAAAGACATGAATTACTGGAACAAACTAGATAACTACTGAATAAATTCAGTTATACTACACATAGTCCTCCCCTCTTAAAAAGGAGGTGAGAGAAAGTGATGGGAAGAGATAGACTATAGGAAATAGTTTTAAATAAATGTTTAGCAGTTTAGTGGGGGGGGGGTTAGTAAGGTGAATATTTCATGCAATTTACTACAATAAACTTCCAAAATTCCAGTAAAATAAACATGCAAATATGTAAAAAGAAATGAAAAGAAAATATTTTTCAGCTCTTACAAGCAAAAAAAAAAAAAAAAAAAAAAAAAAAAAAAAAAAAAAAAAAAAAAAAAAAAAAAAAAACCAAAACTAAATGTGTAGGAGAAATTAAAAAATCAAATTTAATTATACAATTGCAAATAAAGATGCAAACAGGGAAAGATCCAAGCACATATTGTATTAGGAAAGAAATGTAGGAATAAGCAGAGGAAAATAAAAATTTAGGTGAAAAAAAGAAAATGGCCCCACCCAATAAGGTTGATATGAAGCTACTGCTCACATGGATGCTGCTTTGGTCCACATAAAAGAAACTTTGAAGATTATTGGTACTAACAGAAAAGCTCACAGCCTTGGACCCTGTAATCCCACTCTGCTATTCCAAATTAAATAGCAGTCAAAACAAGGCAGAAACAAAGCACACACTAAATGTTCAGCACAGCAGAATTTATTGTAGTGAAAAAATTGGAAGCAAACTAAGCAGTGAATGATATATGAAAAGCGTTAAATTATTTCATAGTGATGTCAAAGGAATATTTTATAGACAGTGATAGTGATACAAAAGAAGCAATATGGAAATAATCCTGAAACATACTTCAAAAATTTGTAAACATATTTGAAAAGGAATGTATGGGAGGCTTATAGATGTCATATTACAATGGTAAATTTGTAGGTAATCTGTTTTATAAATTTGAAATGTTAATACACAAAAGAATAAACTCAAACTGAGAGGTAGAGGAAAATTTTCTATATTTACCACATCTGTCAGTTATAAAAATATCAGACTGAGAGAAGAAAAATTAATCGTAGGGAGGCTGTTTATTTAATGTAGGCAGAATTTCTCTGCAGAGAGACCATAGTTAACAAATGGAAGCTTTGTAAGGTAATCCAAATCACTTGCTCCAGGGCTCCAAGAACTTGTGTGAGAGAAAAGATGGTTTAGTCATATTACAGAGAAGTTATCAAATCTTCAGGGATTTCTTGTTCAGTCCATAATTTAGGCTACAGGATTAGGATTTGATCTCAGCAACCTAAATGTTTCTTTTCCCATTTGCTAAACTATAATCAAGCAAAGAAGCTTGTAGTGATAGTTAACCAAGTAGCAACGCTGTTTCCCCTCTGCATTCTGCTTGACAGACCATGCATGTAAAACAGCATGTATGTGCATGACCATCACACATCCTACTTATTTATGGTAGTTGTCAAATTCTGCAGGAGGATTTAACTGTCAACTCGAAGTGCAGAATGAGAAAGTGTATAAAATGACAACTTTTTTTGAATATTCTTCTTGTGTTTAGAATCGCAAACAAAAGCCCTGATCAGGAAAAATCCCTGATCCAGCAAGGAATTTGAGAGAGAGAGAGAGATAAAGGCACAGTAAGACTTCTCCAAACTTCTAAACCCAACTCCCATTTCACATACCCCTCAGGCAGAGAACAAATCTCAACCCTGGCTGCACATTAGTACCAACTTTGAGTGCAGAAAAAATCCTGACATCTGGACCACGACACAGATCCATTAAAACAGAATCTCTGGGGGTGGAATCCAAGCATCAGTATTTTTAAATCTCTCCAAGTGATACTGATATGCAGCCAATGCTGAGAACCAGACCCTTAATAAATCCTGTGGTTAGAGAGTTATTTTCATAAACTAGAGGCTACACCTACAAATATCTGTGGGATTCTGACCATGTCAGTGAGTGAATCTGGCCATACTATTCCCATAATGGTGTCTTCAGTAGTTTTATTTCAATACAAATGCTTTGCTTACATATTAAACATGTTAATAGTGTGTACTTTTTTTAAAAAAAGTTTCCTTCCTTAAAATATAAAAATATAAAATGTGGTTGCTTGAACCTATATTTTATGTACCTGATTTAGACAGAGACTTGGGCATAAGAAATATTTCACTTTCTAATTAACTACATGAAAATGTCAGCACTAGTGTAATACTAAGCACTAAAATTCATAAGTCATATTAATGGCCCTGCTCCTCAACCTCAGCCTGTAGGCATCAGGAATGTAGATACCATCATTGCCATGTTTTCTGATATCCTGGATGAAAAAAGATTCAGATTTGCATGTAAAGTCATTCACATATTAAGTATTGAGAATTCATTTTTGAAGAAAAAATTCGCTGTGGATCCACAGTGTAAGTCAAACAACATATCTGGGTATTTTTTGTTCATAGGTTAAATGTGGCTGACAGAAAGCCAGTTTGTATTTATTGAAGCCCCATGATCAGTTAATCTTATTGCATTATTGAGAAAGAATCAGTCATTGAATATAAAATAAACAGGATAAGAGTTTAGTTACACAACTTATCTATTTTCAGAATAAGGCCTAGTAAAGTTAAGGCACATGGTCAGAGTTAAACTACTAGTTAAAGAGATTTGATAATGAAGGACCCTAAATAGTGACATTAAATCATCTCTTATGAGGGTCAAGGTAAGTTCCAAAGACTGACAGGAAGGGGTTAGAGGGAAGAAGGGGAGGGTAAGAATAAATGAAACATTGGTCTGTGGACTTGGAAAAGTCTTTACATCATTGTGCTTCAGTGGCTCTAATGATATGGAAACCATACCTGAATCCACTTAGTTCCATTAATCAAAAAGCTGACTTGGTCTGTTATGTGTCCTTTTCATCCAATTGGTTCTTGGGTAGAATTTGGAGGAAAAAATTCCTCCTCTGGCTAGGTAGACCACAATAGAATGGTTCATCTACAGGGCATTAGTTCCCAAACTCCAGCAAACATCAAAAGTCTCTGGAGGGATCATTGAAGCAGATCGATCAGAAGATGTGATGTGGGGCCTGCGAATCTGCATTTCTAGCAAGCTTCCAGGTGATGCTGATCCACATTTTCAGATCCTCAGGTCTTAGATCTTTAATTCTAATTTTCCTACTGACTGGTTTTGTATCCTTTATCTCTGAGTCAGTGGGAAATGATGATCTTCAAATGTACTTGTTAGTGTTCTTATTAGAGTAAAATTAAATAGAAATGGCTGAATAAACACTAAGTGAAAAGGTGAAAGTTTTTGGCTTAATAACAAAAAAAATGTATGTTAAAGTTGCTAAGAGCAATGGTAAGAATGAATCTTCTTCCCAAGATATTATGAAGGAAAATGAAATTCATGCTAGTTTTATTGTCATACTCACACTGATTGGTAAATGCTTAGTTAAATGCTTAGTTAAATTTGACAAGGCATTATATTATGTGATTTGATGCTATCTACCATTTGAGGTATCCACTGGGGGCCTTGGAAAGTATCTCCATGGATAAGGGAGAAAGCTACTAATAAGGTTGGTGATCTTTGAATTTCACTAATTGGCAGTTTTAAGAACCACCTAATTTTCTTACTCATATATTGTTTTCCTGTAAGTGTTTGGTATCAAGCAATGGATGCTGATTCTATAATTCCAAATTGTGTGGCAAGCATGGTGGGGACCTGTGATCCACAAAACCCATGTTTCATATAATCCAAACACATGTGCTTGGATTGTCTGATTGAAAGTTGGGTATCTGTCTGTTTCTTATGTCTTTATACATCTGGTGATATTTTCTAAGACAGTTGAATCAGTGGAGCACATCCTGGAAGCTGTTTATGATTTCCTTGTTATTATGATGTTAGTTAGTGGAACTCCATTTGTCAGGGTGGAATGGACCCAGTAATTGAACTCTCTGGAGGTCAGAATTATTGAGAGAGGGAGAGCATTAGTGTATTCAATTCAGCCAGATTGTATTTTGTTTCTGTATTGTTTTCCAGAGGGGCTGCTATGTGTGTTAGTACCACTTGGAATAAATCCTGTAAGAAACAGGCCAGTGCTTCTCAGCTCTGGCAGAAACATTACAATCTCCTAGCAACTTCTGGGGAAAAAAATGCCGGGGGCCTACCCCCAATTAATTAAATTGGATACTCCCAAGATGAAGCATGGCATTGTGTATTTTTAAATCTACATAAATGGGTGGCTCTCAAATTTTGGCTTGCATGAGAATCACCTGGAGGACTTACTAGAACATAGAATGTTCTATGTTCACCCCTAGAGTTTATGATTGCGTTAAGGCCTGACACTTGGCATTTTAATAAAGCTCCCAGGTGCTGCTGGTGCTGCTGGTGCTTGGACCACATGTCAAGGACCACTGCTCTCAGTGATGATGATATGAACTACAGACAGCACTGCCAGTGGGTTGCATTTTCTCTAATCTCTGCTTAGTGACTTCATTAGCTCCAGCTTTCCTACCAGGCTAAAAAATAATCCTAAAATTCACCGTGAACCTTTCTTTATGGACTAGAATCATTTTGGGAATTGTGCTCCTAGTTATGTTGGAACCCATTTAATTATCTGGAAAGTTAATTTTATATAAAAATTATAAATTTTATCTCAAAATTTTCCAGTTTAGCCACTTTTATGTGCATCAATTACCTTCAAAGAGCTCTATTTTTGCTGATATTTTTCAACTCCATTTTTTTAAGTTACCAGACTCTTAGGTTGAAGAAGAATGGCAGCATCAAGGAGCTTAAAATAAATTAGATCAACACAGGCAAAGTTTTTGGTTACCCCCACCCCACCCTCAGTATGGTGATTCAGTTATTGTTACAAGGCCATTCTTGGAAAGATTATTTTTACTAAAATGTCTAGGGATTAGTATCCATTCAAATGAATCTTAGCAGTTGTCAAATCTTGGTTCTTGGTCTTCCTTTGATTCTGCAGCATTCCAAATGCATTTTGATTGCAGTTAAACTTTTAAAAGCATATGTACCTTGGTTTTCTCACTGTACCAAATGTCCATACCTCTCTTGCTAGTGTAATAAGGAGAACATATTCATCATAGAAATACTTGTTCCTGTATTCTTATTACTAGCTATATACATTTAGGCAAATTACTTAATCTCATCCTGCCCCAGATTTCTTCTTTGTAAAATGATAATGCCCCTCTCACAGGGTCATTGCAAGGAGTAAGTGCATAAAGGAGGACCAAATCCTCAGTTTTGGTGATGGCTAAAAATTAAGACCTATTTTGGGGGATGGTGGTAGTATTTAAGAAGCTCTTGGAATCCTGTGCAGGGAGAGGAGACCATGATCAAAATTAGAGGTTAGGTCAAATCACAGAACCAACTAGCCACCATTATTATGTAACTGTGCATCTGCACATGATTTCACTGCCTCCTTCCATTACTCTTGTTCTTGCTCTGAAGTCTTTAAGTTGCCTTGAGAGAGCATCACTGGCCAGATCTCTGCCCTAAACAACCTTTGTAAATTGCTGACCTAATTTTTAGAATTCTATATCATCACAAGAGCATGTATGTCTGTTAGGAGCTATTTGAAATGTGGAATCTTGAATAGTTCTTTTAGGCTTGATTGAGAATGAAAATTAATTAAAAGATTATCTTCACAATAAAAGCTAGATGGAACTTATTTAAAGTCTGTAAATCTTCATCTAATTATCATGTAGCTGATGCTTTGGTAGTCTCTTATTCACAGCTTAAGTCAGTAGTTACAATTTGGACATCTTGTCCCACTTGAACCAGTGTTTTGGAGCTCCACCTCCATCAGATGAGGCAGACACACACAGCAGTCTCTTGTAGCTTCTTGAAGCAGCAATGAGTTGGCAGATAGAATATTTATGTGAAAAACAAAACAAAAATCAAAAAAATCAAAACCATACCTGGAGAACTCTAATTACTCTAATCTCAGTATGTTAATTTAACAGGGAGGCAATGTAACTCTAACTCTGTAACATTATATAACTATGCATGGCAGCACAGCCAATTTCAGTATATTAAGTTATTGCATTAATTATGTGTACAGTTTCTTCAAGCTAGGAATTTTTTACATTGGTTCCCAGGATACATGTCTCAATATTCAATGTTTACATGAGTTTTTATATAGGTCTGAAAATGTGTTTTCCAGTTTTTATAATTCTCAGAATAAACCTTAAATAAAATCAATGCAATGTAATAAACATAAAGCATGTTTTTAAAGCATTTCTGTTAAAAACCCATTTAAAAATAACATAAAAACCATTATATTTTACCTTTTCTCTTGAGGTTTCGATAATAGAATTTTATTTTCTGTATCTTTTATATTTTAATGAGCTAGTGGAACAAGCTAGGTAATTAGATTTAATTTTGCCTAACTCAAGGCATGACTTGAGCTTTCTCCTATGGGGTTTACCAACCCCCTCCTCTCCCACTCAGGGAGCTTATCTCTTCTTCTCACTAATGAGCTGAATATTTAAAAACAGTGAATAGCTGAGAAATGCTCAGGATTACAACTGCTGGTGTGAGCGGCTTTTGCCTCTTTACTTTCGTCTACTCTGATTTCTTACCTGGTGTCTAGATCTCTTGAGAATCCTGCTGGGTACTTCTGCTTCTCTATTCCATCATTGTTCAAAAGTCAACACCTAGAAAAACCCTGTGACCTATTGAAATCTACACTGTAGGGTGCAGATATACAGAAATGTAACGTTGTTTTCTATAATTAAGCTCAATTTGGTCATGAGCTTCCATTTCTTTTTTTGGGGGTGGGTACTGGGGATTGAACTCAGGGGCACTCGACCACTGAGCCACATCCCCAGCCCTATTTTGTGTTTTATGTAGAGACAAGGTCTCACTGAGTTGCTTAGCGCCTCGCCATTGCTGGCTTTGAACTCACGATTCTCCTGTCTCAGCTTCCCTAACTGCTGGGATTACAGGCTTGCACCACCGCGCCTGGCTATGAGCTCCCATTTTTGTTGATGGTAGTGGAAAGTAAGTTTTATCTTACTTTTTCAAAACAATTTGTTTTTCCTTTGCATGACTTAGGCTTTTGATAAGGTGGCAAGTCTGAGAGAAAGCTTAGGCAACATTGTGGTGGGGTGGGTGGGGTAGGGTGCTCAGGATGTCCATTGGCTTCCTTGGGACACTCTGGAGGACGGAACTATATTGACACAGCCCCTGAGCTTTGGTGAGTGCCCACTAGTGTGCCATGTCCTGAGCTGTCCAAAGTCAGGAACCTCTACCTGGGCTTCCCTGTACCCACCAGGTATTCTCTGAATCCCAAGTGTGAGCTAGGGAACAAGCTCCTCTACTTTTAGGATCAATATGTTTGGAGTTTATACGGTTTCCACCTGGGCCTTGTCCTTGCCTCTGGCCTTTTTCAGTGGCACAGGCACTGTGGCCTATTATGTGCCTCCCTTTCTAGTCTCTTCATAATTTACATAGCTTACTAAGGCTTACTCATCCTTTCTCATTTTCCTCTTCCTCCTTTCTTTTCCTTTTTGGTAAACAAATAAACAAATAAATAAATAAATATTCTACTTTTCTCCTGAACCAATAAATACCTTAATTTTAAGGAGCATGGACTAGGTTATTGAGAATCAGAAAAATGACTTTGTATCAAACAGTATTTCAGAACAGCTAAGATGTTACAGATCCTGCATATTGGTTTTTTCCAATATTCTGTAGAGCATTTGTGTGGTTTTAGACTTTCAAGGCAATGCTTTATACTCAAGTAGTCTGTTGACTTGTTACTTTAAATACACAATTGTGATAATAAGATTGCACAAAATATTTACTAATATTTGTTGATAAGTTTTTATGATCCCATACATATTAGAGTATCTGCAATGACCTTTATTCTAACGGTGATTAAAATAACTGCAGTTGATTTGTCAACTGTGCAGATTTTTAAAACCACAGTTACATAGAAAGTAATTTAAAATCCTACAGTGTAGGAGATGATTTGTGACACCAAATTGTACATGTTTTTTGTTTTATATAGACATTTGGTGTTTGTTCTATTATTCCCAAAGCTGTAGCAGTTATCTCTAATGGCTCAGAATAAAGAAAGGCATAAAAACAAAAGCTATTTCATTCAATGCACAGTTGGAAGGGGGAATAATTGATCAGATTTTCTAAGAATCAAGGAAACTCCTTGAGGGAAAATCCATGTTTCCACAGAAATGTAAAGAAGATTAATTGTTACGGAGCATCCGCTGTATGTCAGGTACTACTTAAAGGTTCATATATATGTGATGTTTTATTTAGTCCCTTTTAGGTAGGTAGCTCTTATAATACTTTAAAATGAAGCAACTGGCACAACACCAAGCTAGAATTAAAAAATCAAAAAAACTAGGCCTCTCCCCTATAACCTAGTAACAAACACACAAAAGAAATCAATCATCTTTCCTTCTATCATATGGGTGGCAGACAATATTTGAATAAGTTGATTTCATTAAAAGATAATCACTTATGGAAAAATGTTAACCATATAATCAAGAAATGATCAGTTAGGAACATAATTTTATATCATTTTACTATAAAATGTGAAAATTTACTTTATATATTAATTCACTATGTGTCTTTGAAACAGCGTGGGTGATTTTGATAATTGAGCACAATTATTATACTTTGGCACAAATTAAGTGACTCTTGGGAGTTGAGAATAATAGTTAATATATGAAGCATCAGTTTCCCCTCCTGGGAATTATTTTAGAAATAGAAAGATTTCCCTTTGAATGCTTGCCCTATCCATAAAGTGAAAAATTGCTCATAGCATGCAAACACATCTTAGGTGCTTTGGGGCAGGGTCCTATGTCACTTACTCAGGAGACAGATGGGTAAGGCATGGTCCCTTGCACCAAATCAGATGTCAGCACTAAATTAAAACTTTGTCACATGTCACCATGTTTCCTGAGGGCAGGTGTTCTGTTTTCCTGTGTTTCTTTTTATACTTATTAATAGTGTATGTACAGGAAGTGCCCTAAATGTATTCATATGTGGTGATGGACTATGTATTGATACATATTCACATTTGTATTAATCACACTTATTAATATGTTGATGTTAATTACACTGAATTGAATTTCTAGGTGCTTCTAGAGACTTGTTTGAGAGTCCAGTAGTGACCCTGTGAACATGAGTCTCTAGCAGGTAAAAGTTGAATCCCATATATCTTGTTAAATATCAATACTGGCTTTAGGTTCTTTCATTTCCATTTCATGATTAAAATGATTTTAGAAACATTAGGAATTAATCATGAAATTTGGAAAAAAAACTGGCAGGAATTGTCTTATTAATGTACTTTTATATGAAATTCAGTAGATCAGACAATGGGGAATAGAGGGAAGGGAGGGGAGATAGGAAAAGGAAAGGAGATGGAATGAATCTGACTAATTTTCCTACATACATATGAAAACATCACAGTGAATTCCACCATCATGCACATCTACAAGAATGGAGTCTTAACTAGAATAAGATATATTACTTGCTTTTCTAATTGTATCAAGACAGATTCTATTGTCATGTATTAACTACAAAGAACCAATAAGTAAAACAGAAAAATTTTAAATGAACTTCTATATTATAAAAACTGACCTTGGCTTAAGGATCCTGAATTGGGAAATATGAGAAAGTTACTAATTGAATTATATTTAATACTGGGTGTTGTGGTATACACTTGTTATCCCAGCTACTCAGGAGGCTAAGACAGGAGGATCATAAGATCGAGGTCAGCCTGGGGATCTTTGCAGAACTCTGTCTCAAAATGAAATAATTGTGAGAAACATACTTACCTGCCCAAACCCAAAGAATGGACTCTGAGACACAAGGGTAGAGCAGAAGCTGGCAGTCTCTTAAGATGGAATGTCTGATGAGCAGGCACACCCGGATCAGTTATAGCTAGCAATTTATTCCCTAACACGCAGGTCCCTCCCCTAATTCCTCATAGGCTGAGTACTGTGGGGTTGCAATCTTCCCAGATGGCACCTAGTTTCGTTATAAGGTTATTCCTTTTTTGGTTGGCCCCTGAACCAATCAAATCTAGGGGTATGTCTTTGAAAAACAGCAGATGTGGGCTAACTTTGGACCACTCAAGTTTACTTTTTATGCCCAAGGCTGCACTAGGGTGGGCAGTGCTGGGTAGGGTGGGGGAGTTTACTCCTAATGTCTGCCAGTGCAAGGTAAGGAGACGCTCACAGCTTGCTGATGGTTTTGTGCACCTCAGCAAGATATTGTAAAAATTGGCTACCAGTAATCCTCCATTCCAAGCTGAGCCATTTGCATCTTTTAAATATCTTGCTTTGAAAATAGTCATCAATTATTTGATGATGATGATGATAATGATTATAAAAAGTAAAAACAAAGGCTGAGGATGTACTTCAGAGGTAGAATGTTACTGTGTTCAATTTCAAGTACCACAAAAAACATGTAGTTGTTAACATCATCTTTAGAAACAAACATGTAAACAAAAACCTATATTCACCATTCAGGCTGAACTGAGTTGAAAGGAGCTGATATCGACAGTTGTGGTTAGATGTGTCACTCTCTCTTTGATGAAAGAGATTTAGGAAGAGATTTAGGAAGGTAATAAGATACTTTATGCAAGCTAAGAAATGAGTGTATTTTACAACTGAATGGAGAGATGAATCCCGTTAAATAATTTACTAATCCATTAATATAGGCAGGCATCCTAGGTGCATGATAGAGCCATTAAAAGCAGCTCATAACTTTATGCATTTCAAAAGTGTGTTTTGACCACCAGTAAGAATATACTGACATTTTTATAAAGTTAATGTTTAAGTTACTATTTCTTTGGTTGCCTTATGATTAATAATATTTCACTATTATAGAGTTCCTTTTATCTTTAAGAACCATGAAACGAGGAGCAGTGTGATGTCTGATTCTTTACAGCTGCAAGCACAGAGAGATGATTTTCAATTAGAAATTCCATTTCTTCTTTGCATGTATATCTTTTATTTTTGCATTTTAAACTTTTGTTTTGATATAATTTTATAGGTGAGTTGAGTTTAAAGATAATACAAAGTATTTTCATCTGATTTTTCCCAAAGTTAACATCTTACACAATGATGGCACATTTATCAAAACACTTACTTTTGTACCTTTCATCTGCTCCAAACCTCTATTCCAACACCTGCTAGGTTGTACTATATAGCAACATCTATTTGTATTGATGATGACAATGCATACTTCACAAGTGTATAATGAAATGACTTCAGGTCATATCCTCTTTTTCTCCCCCCTCTACCCCTTACCTTTATTTATACTTTGATGGTATATGAGTGACTTTTTAAATAAAAACATTCTCTAATAATCTAATTAAAGAGGCAGTTTTTAGAGCTTTACTGTAGCTTAATATTGCCCAGATTTACTTCTGAAGTACTGAAACCATTGCTAGAACATCCGCTTTCTCTCCAGTCTTGACACCTCTGTCCTTTCTCTAGTCAACGGCCAGGATGCTCTTTTCAGAATGCATATCTGATCATGTCATTCCGCTTCAAATCTTTGTGTAAGTCCTCATTGCCTGGGGCTGTGGTCTCCAAACTGTGTAGGAAAGTGCCCAGGCACTGCAGCGAACACATACAGGTACACGAGATACTTCAAATATTTGGGGAAAACAAAACAATACTTGACATCTGTTGAGCACCTTGTACTAGCTTGAGGTAGTTCAGTTTCAACAATAGATCGGCTATGTTCCTTTCAATGATGTTATCTTCTATAAAGCTAGGTTTTCAGGTGGCTGCTATGATATGAAGCTGGTATTACATAAATGTAAAGTAAAAAATTGACAGGAAGATGGCAGTATCTACTCTCATTCCAAAATTTATGAAGATAGGAAGTACTCACCTACACATATCCCAGTGGTAAGTTATGTGACTACTTCAGGATGAAATAAAAATTTTCTTTCAATTTATATGTTTTTTTTTAATGACTAAGTTTTTAGGATATAAATACTGAGTTCTTTGGCTCTAAGTAGTTAAAGAACTGTTATGTCTGTATTTCATTTGCTTTAGAGTCTTGGTGAAGAAATAGAGACTAAGAGTGTCTCAAAGAAAATGTGTATCTAGATCATAGAATAAAATCGAAACTCCATGGCAAGGACTTGTATGCAACATCCTGTGAAATTAGTTTTCTCATCTTCAAAAGACGGAATTGTACCATTCATACAAAAATTCTAGGCTTTAATTTCCTTATCTCTAAGATTAGAATATTAGGACTTGTCTATACTGGAGAGTTGTCGAAATGAAGAGAAGGGCATGCACCAGTACCTTGCTCAGCAGCAAGAATATAGAGAAGTTGGGCGGTTATGTGTTTTTTGATCTTCAAACTAATATCTCATTGAAGACATGCAGACCTAGAATCTTAGAGCCTTAATAGTCTCTGGAGTGCTGCTGTTCTTGGACTTGCTAAAGCTACTTCAGCTAGTTAGTACACATAGAGCTTAGAGTAACACCCCTTGCTTGCTGTCCCATCAACTGCTCCCCTAGACTGTGAGCAAGATCAGTACTTTTCATCATGCAGTGTGCGCTAGAAAGTTCTGGTCATGAGTAGAAAAGAGTATTCTGAGTTCAAGAAGGACATTAGGAAATAAAGTTCAGCAGTGTGGCTTTTGTTCTTTTTTTTTTTTTTTAGGGCAAAAATTTTAGTATTGGTGAAAATGAGAGGAATCAAATACCAAGTTGTTTGCTTTAGCTAGGAAAGTAGGACAGTGTGGACTGACTATATGTTGAATTGGTTCTTATTCCCATGTTGTTTTTGATTGTCTTTATCTTTAAAATAGAAGGTTCCACAAAAATTCTCACACCTGTTCTGCAGGTGAATGCACATTTGAGCACATTTGCCAGGTGACGCAAGTGCTCTGAAGGAGGCCTGTTTTGAGCTCCAGAGAGCTAGAGAGAGATTGTGGAGGTGACATTAGAAGGCCTTTCCTGTCTTGCTACCTGCCGTTTGCTACTGGGCCTTGGCCAAGCCATAATCGGGCATCTGTTTGGGTTCTGAATTCCTATATTGAGAGAAACAGAATTGAAAAAATGACAGTATAGTAAGTGGGATTAGTAAAGTACCATGTTGGTCATATACTGTTGCTGAACAAACGTAAAACCAGCAATCCTTATATCCTCATCTATGTAAGAAAAAGATTGGACCAGACTATTTTGCGGGATCAAAGTTTACTCTCAACAGAGCCATAAACTCATGTTTTACCCCTTGAGTTTGGGCAAGGCTCTCAATACATGGGTTTCCTGATCTGCCCAGAAGGAAGTGGTGGACTGATTCAGGTGGGTCTATGGGTTATGCTTCCTGATGGCATGCCAAACAAGCAAAAAACCAAGCATATATGAAGGATTTCTAGATCAAATATAGTTAGGATACAATGCATCCTGTACTTCTTTTAGATGTTCTAATGCATGTTATGAAAGACTCATGATATCCTGCAGTAAGAAATCATGTTTAGATTTATTTGACTCAATATGCTGAACTTTTTGTTTTTGGTGATGTAGTTTACAGATCTACCAAGGACTGTCCTGCAGAATCTAGGCTAATGTACTCTAAATCCAACTGAACATTTTGATACTGTGACTCCAAAAAAGGAGAACAGAAGAGTTGGTAATCAGCTCTTAGTTTGCTGCACTATTCCATTCACCTTTTATCATGGATGAGGGTCAATCACATCACAGGTGTGCTAAGGAAACTGTGACATTGTGTAGTGAAGTGGTCAGGAGTGAAGAACACGGGGCCAGATTGCCTGGATGCAAACTCCCTCTGCCATGGACTAGCCACAAGATCTGGGGCAAATGAAGAAGCTTGGTGCTTCATTATTTTACCATCAAATACACAAATATAATAATAGCACCTATAGCTTAGGGTTCAGGTCAGGAATGGGGCTTAACACTTAGTAAATTCTCCACAAATGTTATACAGCTAGTATTATTATTAAAGGTGGCTTTTGATTCCTTCCTTGGGGATGCCGAGAAGAAAGGAAAGACTTATATCCTGTGTTTGTTCATGCATGTTTCAATTTTCATCTCCTTAAATTTCATCTCCCCAGTCTCTCATCTCTGTAAATGGCATTACCCTACAGCCCATAGTTCATGCTTCCTGCTTAGGAGCCCCATCAGTAAGTTTTCTCTTTCCACCTTTAAAATAGACCTCCAAGCAAGCTCTCTCAAGTTATTATTGCTACTACCATCTCTTCCTTATTGTCCTGAAATAACCTTCCAATGGTTTCCATGGTTCGTTTATCAGCAGCAACTTGAGTGTTTGTTTAAAACATTTATCAGATAATTTGCCTGGGATTTCAGGGCTTTAGGAAAAAATCCGAACATCTAACCATGACCTTCACAGTCTCCACCTTCTTCCCTAATCTCAGCCCTGTCACTCAGCCTGAGCTGGTCAGCCTGGTAAAACGCACACAGCTTGTTTTCTCCGTGGTTTTTCCACAGTTGGTGTTCCTCAACCTTCAGCATTCCTGTCCTGATCTTTGTAAGCTTGCTTCTTGTCACTTTGCTTGGGTCAAATGTTACCATCTCGGAGAGACAATCATCCTAGATAAAAACAGCCCCCAACATACTCTGAATTTTTTGTTTACTTGATAATCTTTCTCCTACCAGATTATAAAGCCTCAAGGCTTTAGTCTAGTTCACAGACATCTAGAATCATAACTATTATTGTTTCCATTTTAATATATTCAGTACTTGTTTAGTGGCTGAATGCATTCTTGTGTAAGGGCCAAACAGTACCCATCTTGCCAACTTGTTTTGAAGGTTAAAAGCAAAACTACAAGTAAAGCAGCTAGGATCTGCGCTTAGCACATGGAAGCTGTTGAGCATCTTTACTTATTTCTTGCTATTTTTATGCCACTTCCATAACCATGTTCCTATTCTAGTCACTCAAAGGCCCAAAGAAAGAGACTCACCAGACTCCCCTAAAATCGTCTAAGATTGAAAAATTGGTGGGAGCTTTCATTCTATACTATTATACTTTCTCCACTTCAGCTCCTTCTAGTAATTTAAAATTTTTATTTCCATCAGTTGGAAGTATTTACTGTCATTTCCTCAGAAAGAATAACTGTTCTGTTATTCTTTAATTCTGTTCTATCCTGCTAAGCTTTGTGTTAGTTGTATAACAAATTAGCAATATTTTTATTCAAGCACCTATATTGCTGATATAATTGTGCATGATGAAAAAGGGTTATGAGATCTGTCAAATGTACAAAGGTATGTGTATTGACAAGAGCGTGTGTATGGCTTGAAGAGCAATTAAGTGAACATCTCTATTTTCACCATCCAGGTTATAAAAATAGTACATGATAGGTGTGCTTGACCTTCCCCACGTATACCCCCTCTCCTTACAGAAATGATTGCATCCAAATTTGGCAGTTCTTTATGTTCCCAAATAACATACATTTAGTTCTGTCTGTTTCTGTCCACTTCATACAAATGTGAATCATGCTGTACATACTATTTTGTAACCCGTTTCTCATTTTACATTGTGGATTTGAGATTCATCCGTGTTGAATATAAATGATTCAGTCATGCTTACTTTGGTACAGAATTGTATCGTATGAGTAAATTACAATTTATTTCTCCATCATCTCGTTGATGGATATTTGGGCTGTTTAGGGATTTTTGCTTTTCTGGATGATGATGTTGTGGACATTTGCTTACATCTCCTGCTATAAGAGTTTTTCTAAGGTTTATACGGAGAGTTGGTAATTCTTTTTCATAAAATATTCTCATATTCAACTCTGCTAGGCAACACCAACTTGTTTTCCTAAGTGATATCAAATTATAACCCCCTCCAGTGGAACATGAAAATTCATGGGTTTTGTATCCTCCCGCACATGTCAAGAGGGTTGTCAGCCTTTTCAAGTCTTGCCAGTCCGGCAGGTGTGAAATGGATCTCCTTGAGATTTACAGCTGTATTTCCTTGCTTACTAAAGAGACTGAGCATCTTTTCATATGTTTATTTGGCATTCTCATTGCCTCTTCTGGGAAATGCTTGTTCACATTTTATCCATTGGGTTGTTTGTCTTTATCTTAGTGATTTATGATTTTATGTTTTTGTTTTTGACATATCCTAGATATTTTTTGGGTATTGTCATATACAGCAATTATATTCTGTTTATGGATTGTTATGGTTCCTCTGGATAAACAGATGTTTTAAATTTCAATATAGTTGAATGTGTGTATCAATTTTTTCCTTTAAAATTGGGACATAAAACATTTTTCATGTCAAAGATATTCTTCTACATTTCTGAAAAATCTTTACTCTTCACATTAAAGTTTGGGAATGAATTTTCATGTATACCCCAAATAAAGAATTTTATATTGCTTTCTATATAGATTTGTAGTACTTCACATAATTTATTTAAAACTCTATCCATTTCTCATATATGTGCAGTACTAGCTCTGTCATATGTTAAGTCTCCATATGTGCTTGAATCTATGTCTAGGCTCTTATTTCATTGACCAATTGTCAAACCCAGGAAAAAATACCATAGTTTTAAAATTGCTATAGTTTTATAATAAATATTAATAACTTGTAGGGCAAATCTTTTTATCATATTCTTAATCCTTTGCATGAGAAAGTTTAGAACCCTTCTGTCCAGTTCTATGAAAAATTCTGGTGGGATTTTCACTGGAATTGCATTGAAAGTGTTTTTGTACATACTATGTAAAGGATTTGTACATCTTAGCTTTATTCCTAGATACTCCCGTTTTGAATTTGTAAAAGATAGATTTAAAATTTCATTCAAAACTTGTTATATTAAAAAGCAATGAGTTTAAACCCAGCCTCAGCAACTTAGCAAGGCCCTAAACAACTCATCGAGACCCTCTCTCTAATAAAATATAAAAAGGGCTGGGAATGTGGCTCAGAAGTTAAGTGCCCCTGGGTTCAATTCCTGCTATCCAAAAAAAAAAAAAAAAAAAAAAAGCAATGTACATTTATTAGTTTCAATAATTGGAATATTTTTGTGTGTACATAAGAAGTTTATTGTGCAAGCTTTATTTCTTTATTTACAAACCATTTGGGTGTTCTACTTTTTCTTAGTGCACTGACCTAAACATCAAAGATAATGTATAGACATAATAGTGAACATTTTTGGTATGATTTCAAAGAGAATGATTTTAAAATTTCACCATTAAATATCATGGTTGCTGTTTAATTTCTTTTTTTTTCTTTTTTTGGTGGATGAACTTTTTGGATATTAAAAAAGAGATCTTAGATTGTCTTTAGTTTTTAAAAAGTTTTTTTTGAATTTTGTGATGTGCTTACCTCCTTGGGTTTTCTTTACTGTTTGTTATCTTAGTTGAACAAATGTATATTTATTTATGGTTAGGTCTAGCCTGTTATTTTTCTTTCCTGGTATCTCTTTGTCTGAGGTTACTGTCAAAGGGTAGACTTACGAAATGATTTGGAGAATGTTTCTTCCCTTCCTCTCCTTAGAAGTGTAGTGAGGCTATTGATTCCTTGACAGTTTGTAAGAACTTGCTTGTAAAATGCTGCTCTGAGTATGTTTTCTTTGAAAGAAACTGACTTTAAAAAATGTTATTAGGAGTACTCAAATTTTTCTCTTTAGTCAGTATTAATAATTCATACAATTTTGAGACTTTTTCCTTGCTTTATATTTAATTGTATTTTGTTTATAATATTTTCTTACCTTTGAAATTATTACTTTTCATTCCTTAATTTCTGCCCCTTTTTAAAATAACTATTTTTAGAGACTGCTCACTTTTTGAAAAAGGGATTTTGACTTTGTTAATCCTTTCTATTGTATCTTTGTTTTCTGTTTTCATTCTTTTTTATCATTTATTTCTGGTTTCCATGATATTGTTTTCTTCTGCCAACTTTTAAATAAACCATTCTTCCTAAATCAATTCTTTAGCCTATTTTTGTCACGTAAAGGTATGTACATGTGCTTTTCTTTCTAAGTTTTGATTTACTTTTCATTACCATTCATCAAGTTTTGATCCTTTTCATTTGTAAATGAGCTATTTTAGAAGTGTGTTCCACTAATTTCTATTTTCCTTCTTATTTTACCTGTTGGTTTGGTTTGTTATGTTTTTTGGTTTGATTTTGTTTTGTTTGTGCTGGGGATTAAACCTAGGGACACTTTGTCACTGAGCTACATCCCCAACCATTTTTTAAATTTTTGAGACAGAATCTCTCTAAATTGCTGAGGCTGGCCTTGAACTTTTGATCCTCTTGCCTTAGCCTCCTGGGATGCTGGGATTACAGGCATGTGCCACCACTCCTGCTCTACCTTCTGTTCTTGTCTTCCTCCTTCTTAACACTTGCAATTTTATTTCTGACTTAACTGTGGAATAACAAGAACATGATCTATATGACATTGATGATCTGAAATATAATGAAACTTAACAATTGCTGATATGTCTAACATATTTCTGTGCTTTCATTTTTTCTTGCATCCTTCACAATTTTATCTTTTAAAAATTCTATTTAGTTATATATGACAGTAAAATGCACTTTGACATATCATGCATAAAGGGAGTATAATTGCTCATTTTTCTGGTTGTACGTGAATAACACCAGTTGTGTAGTCATGTACATACATAGGGTAATAATGTCTGATTCATCCTACTATCCTTGCTACCTCCATACCCCTTGCTTCCCTTCACTCCTCTATACCTAATCCAAAGTAGCTCTATTCTTCCCTAGCTCCACCTGCCCTTATTGTGAATTAGCATCGACATATCAGAAAACATTCGGCCTTTGGTTTTTTGGGGGGTTGGATTATTTCTCTAAGCATGATAGTCCCCAGTTCCATCCATTTACCAGCAAATGCTGTAATTTCATTTTTCTTTAAAGCTGAGTAATATTCCATTTTGTGTGTGTGTGTGTGTGTGTGTGTGTGTGTGTGTGTGTAGATATTTTCTTTATCCATTCATCTGTTGAAGGGCACCTAGTTTGTTTCCATAGTTGAGCTGCTATAAACATTGATGTGGTTGTGTCACTGTACTATAATATGCTGATTTTAACTCCTTTGGGTATAAACTGAGGAATGGGACAGCTGGGTCAGATGGTGGTTCCATTCCAAGTTTTCTTAGGAATCTCTATACTGATAATAGTTGCACCAATTTGCAGTCCCACCAGCAATGTCCCCACATCTTTGCCAACATTTATTGTTGTTTATATTCTTGATAATTGCCACTCTGACTAGATGAAATCTTAGTTTTGATTTGCATTTTTTCTAAATGCTAGAGATGCTGAACATTTTTTCATATATTTGTTGATTGACTGTATTCCTTCTTCTGTGAAGTGTCTATTCAGTCCCTTATTCCATTTATTGATTGGGTTGTTTGTATTTTGGTGTTTTTTGAGTATTTTATGTATCCTGGAGATTCATTCTCTATCTGAGGTGCATGTGGTAAAGATTTTCTCCCATTCTGTAGGCTCTCTCTTCACATTTTGCTTGTTCCCTTTGCTGAGAAGAATCTTTTCAATGTGAATCCATCCCACATTTCTACACAGTTTCACTCATATGTTTGCAAATTTTCTTTGTTTGCCATTTCTTTTTTTTTTGTTAACAGACTGCAATTTTATTCATTGTACCTAGATAGAGGATAACATATCAATTCTCTAGTTGTAAGTTGTATAGAATCACAACATATATGCAGTCATACATAAAGTTAGGGCTATGATGACCATCATATTCCACCACCTTTACTGTCCCCATGCCCCCTCCCCCCTTACGCCCCTGTGAACAGAGATCCACCATTGTTCCCATGGCCTTCCCCACATTATGGATCAGCATCCACTTATCAACGAGTACATTTGGCATTTGGTTTTCTGAGATTGGCTTACTTCACTTAGCATGATATTCTCCAGCTCCATCCATTTACCTGCAAATGCCATAATTTTTATTCTCTCTTATTGCTGAGTAATATTCCATTGTGTATATATAACACAGTTTCTTTATCCAGTCATCTATCGAAGGGCATCTAGGTTGGTTCCACAGTTTAGCTACTGTGAATTGAGCTGCTATAAACATTGAAGTGGCTGCAGCACTGTAGTTTGCTGTTTTTAAGTCTTCTGGCTATAGACCAAGGAGTGGGATAGCAGGCTCAAATGGTGGTTCCATTCCAAGATTTCTAAGGAATCTCCATACTGCTTTCCAGATTGGTTATACCAATTTGCAGTTCCACCAGCAATGTATGAGCGTGCCTTTTCCCCCCACAACCTCGTCAACACTTATTGTTGTTTTTATTCTTGATCATTGCCATTCTGACTGGCAGGAGATGAAATCTTAGGGTAGTTTTGATTTGCATTTCTCTGATTGCTAAAGATGTTGAACATTTTATCATATGTCTGTTGATCGATTGTATATCTTCTGTGAAGTTTGTGTTCAGCTCTTTGGCCCCTTTATTGATTGGGTTGTTAGGTTTTTTGGTGTTAAGCTTTTTGAGTTCTTTATATATCCTGGAGATGAGTGCTATATAGGATGTGTGTGTGGCAAAGATTTGTTCCCGGAATGTCGGCTCTGTTCACTTCATTGATTATTTCTTTTGCTGAGAAGAAGCTTTTTAGTTTGGATCCATCCCATTTTTTGATTCTTGATTTTACTTCTTGTGCTATAGCAGTCTTGTTAAGGAAGTATGGTCCTAATTCGACATGATGAAGATTTGGGCCTATTTTTTCTTCTATTAGGCATTGGGCCTCTGGTCTGATCCCCAGGTCCTTTATCCACTTTGAGTTGAATTTTGTGCATGGTGAGAGATAGGGGTTTAGTTTCATTTTGCTGCATACATATTTCCAGTTTTCCCAGCACCATTTGTTGAACAGGCTATCTTTTCTCCAGTGTACGTGTTTGGCTCCTTTATCTAGTATAAGGTAACTGTATGTAAGTGGGTTCGTTTCTGTGTCTTCTCTTCTATATCATTGGTCTACATGTCTATTTTGGTGCCAGTACTATGTTGTTTTTGTTACTATAGCTTTGTAGTATAATCTGAGGTCAGGTATTGTGATGCCTCCTGCTTCACTCTTCTTGCTAAGGATTGCTTTGGCTCTTCTGGGTCTCTTATTCTTCCAAATGAATTTCATGATTGCCTTTTCTATTTCTATAAGGAATGACATTGGGATTTTAATTGGGATTGCATTGAATCTATATAGCGATTTGGGAAGTATGGCCATTTTGACAATATTGATTCTGCTTATCCAGGAGCATGGGAGATTTTTCCATCTTCTAAGGTCTTCTTCAATTTCTTTCTTCAGTGTCTTGTAGTTTGCATTGTAGAGGTCTTTCGCCTCTTTTGTTAAATTGATTCTCAAGTATTTTTATTTTTTTGAGGCTATTGTGAATGGGTTATTTTTCCTAATTTCTCTTTCAGAGGATTTATCACTCATGTATAGAAATGCAATTGATTTTTGGGTGTTGATTTTATATCCTGCTACTTTGCTGAATTCATTTATGAGTTCTAAAAGTTTTCTGGTAGAACTTTTGGATCCTCTAAGTATAGAATCATGTCGTCCGTAAATAATGATAGTTTGAGTTCTTCTTTTCCAATTCGTATCCCTTTAATTTCTTTCATCTGTCTAATTGCTCTGGCTAGTGTTTTAGGGACTTAGTTGAATAGCAATGGTGAGAGAGGGCATCCCTGTCTAGTTCCCATTTTCACAGGGAATGATTCCAATTTTTCTCCATTTAGGATGATGTTGGCCTTGGGTTTAGCATAGATAGCTAGCATAGATAGCTTTTACAAAGTTGAGGTATGTTCCTACTATCACAAGTTTTTCCAGTGTTTTGAGCATAAAAGGGTGTTGTATTTTGTCAAATGCCTTCTCTGCATCAATTGATAAAATCATATGATTCTTATCTTTAAGTCTATTGATGTGATGTATTACGTTAATTGATTTCTGTATGTTGAACCAACCTTGCATCCCTGGGATGAACCCCACTTGATCATGGTGCACTATTTTTTTGATATGTTTTTGTATGCGATTTGCCAGAATTTTATTGAGAATTTTTGCATCTATGTTCATCAGGGATATTGGACTGAAGTTTTCTTTCTTTGATGTGTCTGTCTGGTTTTGGAATCAGGGTGATACTTGCCTCATAGAATGAGTTTGGAAGGGTTCCCTCCTTTTCTATTTCATGAAGTAGTTTGAGGAGAATTGGTATTAATTCTTCTTTGAAAGTCTTGTAGAACTCTGCTGAGAATCCATCTGGACCTGGGCTTTTCTTGGTTGGAAGGCTCTTGATGGCATCTTCTATTTCCTTGCTTGAAAGTGATATGTTTGAGTTGTGTATGTCCTCTTGGTTCAGTTTGGGTGGTCATATGCCTCTAGAAATTTGTCTGTGTCTTCAGGGTTTTCTATTTTACTAGAATATAAATTTTCAAAATAGTTTCTAATTATGCTCTGTATTTCTGTAGTGTCTGTCGTGATATTTCCTTTTTCATAACAAATTTTAGTAATTTGGGTTTTCTCCCTCCTCCTTTTTGTTAGGGTGGCTAAGTTTTTGTTTGTCAATTTTGTTAATTTTTTCAAAGAACCAGCCTTTTGTCAATTTTTTGAATTGTTTCTTTTGTTTCAATTTCATTGATTTCAGCCCTAATTTTGATTATTTCCTGTCTTCTACTTTTTTTGGTGTTAATTTGTTCTTCCTTTTCTAAGGCTTTGAGATGAAGTGTCAATTCAATTATTTGCTGACTTTTACTTCTTCTAATGAATGAGGTTATTGCTATGAACTTTCGCTTTGCACTGCCTTCATGGCATCCCAATGATTTTGATATGTTGTATCGACATTTTCATTTGCCTCTAAGAATTTTTTTTTTATCTCTTCCTTGATGTCTTGTGTTATCCATGCATCATTCAATAGCATATTATTTAGTTTCCAGGTGATGGAGTAGTTTCTGTTTTTTAATCTGTCATAGATTTGTAATTTTATTCCGTTGTGGTCAGATAGGATGCAGGGTAGAATCTCTATTTTTTTGTATTTGCTAAGACTGGCTTTGTGACATAACATATCATCTATTTTGGAAAAGGATCTATGTGCAGCTGAGAAAAAAGTGTATTCTCTTGTTGATGGATGGAACACTCTATATATGTCTGTTAAGTCTAAATTATTGGTAGTTTCATTGAGATCTGTGGTTTCTTTATTAAGTTTTTGTTCGGAAGATCTATCCAATGGTGAGAGAGCTGTGTTAAAGTCTCCAAGAATTATTGTGTTGTGGTCTATTTGATTCTTGTATTTGAGAAGGATTTGTTTGATATACGTAGAAGCCCCATTATTTGGGGCATAGATATTTATGATTGTTATGTCTTGATATATGATTCCCTTAAGTATGAAATGACCTTCTTTATCTCTTTTCACCATCTTTGGTTTGAAGTCCACTTTATTTGATATGAGGATGGAAACTCCTGCTTGTTTGCGGGGGCCCATGTGAGTGATATGTTTTTTCCCACCCTTTCACTTTCAGTCTGTGGATTCTTTTCTTGTGAGATGAGTCTCTTGAAGACAGCATATTGTTAGGTCTTTTTTTTTTTAAATCCAATCTGTCAGTCTATGTCTTTTAATTGGTGCATTTAAGCCATTTACATTCATGGTTATTATTGAAATATGATTTGTAATTCCGGTCATTTTGGTTTGTTTTTGGTTTTTACCTTGAGTTGTTTTCTCTTTTGAATGGTCTTCCCTCTAGTGTAGTTCCTTTCTTTGTAAATTTTCATTGTTGATTATCATTTCTTCCTCATGGAATATTTTGCCAAGAATGCTGTGTAGTGCAGGCGTTCTTGCTGTAAATTCTTTTAACTTTTGTTTATCATGGAAGGTTTTTATTTTGTCATCAAATCTGAAGCTCAATTTTGCTGGATATAGGATTCTTGGTTGACATCCATTGTCTTTCAGAGTTTCGAATATGTTATTCTATGATCTCCTGGATTTTAGTGTCTGGGTTAAAAAATCTGCTGAGATATGAATTGGTCTCCCCTTATAAGTAATCAGATTACTCTCTCACTCGGCCTTTAAAATTCTATCCTTATTCTGTATGTTGGGCACTTTCATTATAATGTGCCTTGGTGTAGGTCTGTTGAAATTTTGTATGTTTGGTGTCCTGTAAGCCTCTTGTATTTGAGTTTCCATTTCATTTTTCATATTTGGGAAATTTTCTGATATTATTTCATTGAAGAGATTGTGCATTCCTTTGGTTTGAAATTCTGTGCCTTCTTCTATCCCAATAAATCTTAGATTTGGTCTTTTGATGCTGTCCCATATTTCTTGTATGTTCTGTTCATGATTTTTTACCATCTTCCCTGTATAGTCAAGTTTATTTTCAAGATTGTATATCTTGTCTTCATTATCCGAGGTTCTGTCTTCCAGGTGATCTAGTCTGCTGGTGATGCTTTCTATTGAGTTTTTTATTTGGTTTATTGTTTCCTCCATTTTAAGAATTTATGATTGGTTTTTTTTCACAATCTCTAGCTCTTTCTTAAAGTAATCTTTTGCTACTTGTAATTGCTCTCTTATCTCTTTGTTAGAATGATCAATGGTTGCCTTTATTTGCTCTCCTATTTCTTTGTTGGATTGATCAATTTTTGCCTGTAATTGTTCACTTATGTCATTCTTTAGTTTGCTGATCATTTTAATTATGTACATTTTGAATTCTTTCTCTGACATTTCATCAACTGTACTGTCAATGAATTCTGTTACAGTGGTATCGAGGTTTATTTGGGGCACTTTCTTACCTTGTTTTTTCATGTTGATTGTGTATCTTTCTTTCTTGAAATACTAATCTGAGGTATTGTTCTTCTATCCTATAATCTTGCATTGACACACCAGATTACCTGTGTCTCACCTTGGAGCTACTTCTGTTCTCCCAGTGTCCCCAGATGGGCACTACTCTCACTAAAGTTGGTGGTGGAGGTAGTGGACATACCTCTAGAGGGCAGTGGGAGTAGCCTTGGATGGGCTCCTGAGGTGGCCCCTGAGGGCTGTTTTGCCCCTGTCTTGCACTCCTGCTGGTGAACAGGAACTCTGGAGCGGAACTAGAGGCAGGCTCAGGTCTCACTTAGGCAGGGTCACAAGCTGGAGAGTCTGTGTGCGACCCTTACAGTGAGTGTGAGCTCCCCTGGGGCTGGAGGCTAGCAGGCTCTGGTCTGCCTTTAACTGGGCACCACTGGCATTCCCTAAGGGTGGTTTTAGGCCTTCTATCTCGCCTGACCTCAGGAATTCTAGAGCAGAACTAAGGCAGGCCCAGAGTGCACTTGGGTGCGGCCTCCTCACACTGGGATCTCTGGAGGCCACTCTTACCCTGGGTGTGCCTTCCTCTGTGGCTGGTAGCAATCATCAGACTCTGGTCAACTCTTAGTTGGACACCTGTGGAGTTTCCTGAGGGTGGATCTGGGTCCTCTGTAGCTCCTGCCAGACCCCAGGAACTCTGGAGCAGAACTGGGGTGGACCCAGGCTGATTTTGAGCAGGGCTGCCTCATGCTGGTGTCTCTGGAATGACTCTTGCCCTGAATTTGGGCTCCCCAGTGGCTACAGGTAGCAGTCTCTGGTCTCCCTTTGGCTGGACAACCATGGGGGTTCCTGCAGGCAGATCAGGGCCCTCTGCAGCTCTTGCTGGTCCCCAGAAACTCTGGAGTGGAACTGGGGCAGGCCCAGGCTACCCTTGGGCAGGGCTGCCTCACGCTAGGGTCTCTGTGGGGACTCTTACCCTGAGTTTGGGCTCCTCAGTGGCTCAAGGTAGCAGTCCCTGGTCTCCTCTTAGCTGGACAAGGCCGTTAGCATCTCCTGTTAGCCCAGGCCACCCTTGGGCGGGGCTGTCTCTGCTGGGGTCTCTGGAGCGACTCTTACCCTGAATTTGGGCTCCCCAGTGGCTAGCGGCTGGGGCCGTGTGTCCACGGGAGCAACTTCTAGGGGCCCTGCATGATTGGGTGGGCACTGGAGCCAGGTACCCCATGTAGAAGCAGTCCCTGCCCGGGAGGAGCCCTGGGCTGGGGCTCCGAGCCGCCTGCAGTGGAGCTCCGCCGCTGCTTGCTGCTGAAGTCACGCTGCTTGTGGCAATCGCTGCTGCCTGGTGGCCCTGCGTACACACACAAGTGAAATTCCTGCGGGGGTGGCTGTAGGATGATGTCCAGAAGCTGGCTGGGAGATGGTATTTCCACAACTTCAATCTGCGGTTCTGGAGAGACTGACTGCAGCGTCCGTCTAGGCCGCCATCTTGGAACCCGCCTCCCAGCTCCTGTTTGCCATTTCTTGAATCTTATATTCCTTTGAGGTTTTTTTTTTCCTAAAATATATCCTTTAGAAAAGTCTTAGAGTCTTGTGATTTTAAATTCTTTTGGTTGATCTGAAAAATCATTGTTTCACCCTTATTCAGCTGGACATGGAATTTTTGGTTGACTTTTTTCTCTCAGTATTTTGAAAGATTTATTCTAAATACTGGTTTCAACTTTTGTAAGTAAAACATCATTCAATACAATTATTTCACATATCAGTTTTTCTTTTTCCACTTAAAATATCATTTCTTGGTATGTGGAATGGTGAAGTTTCACCAAGATTCATTTCTTTTTACTCATGGGATGTCCTGAACATCTTCAGTTATGATTAAGTGTATTATCAGTTCTGGGAAATACAAAGTCATTACTTCTTCAAAAAATGTTTGTCCCTTTTCATCTCTTTTCTCTTTTGTGAACTTTGAATCTATAAAGCTGTTTTATTTATTTTTTTATTTTTATTTTTTTGGTACTGGGGATTGAACTCAGGGCCACTCGACCACTGAGCCACATCCCCAGCCCTATTTTGTGTTTTATGTAGAGACAGGGTCTCCCAGAGTTGCTTAGCGCCTTACCCTTGCTGAGGCTGGGTTTGAACTCGCAGTTCTCCTGTCTCAGCCTCCCAAAGTATAGAGATTACAGGCGTGCGTCACTGCACCCGGCTATAAATCTGTTTTAATAGTCAGGGTTCTCTAGAGAAACAGAACCAACAGGATTATATATATGATATAAATATATATGATATGATATATAATATATAGAGATATATGATATAAATATGTATGTGTGTGTGTCCTGAGATAGATAGATAAATAACAAGATAGATATCACACACACACAAATACACACACGCACATATATATAATTATAAAATGGGGATTTATTAAATTGGCTTACATGACCAAAAGCTGGATAGTTCCACAACGGCCATCTGCAGACTGGAGAACCAGAGCAACCAGTACCTGCTCAGTCCAAGAAGCTGGAGCCTTCAAACAAGAGGGATCAGTGATGCAGCCCCAGTCTAGGACTGAAGGCCTGGAAACTTCCTGGAGAGTCACTGGTCAGTGTCCATTTTGGAAGAGTGAAGAAGCTGGAGTCTGATGTGCTCAGGTGACCACGGCACCAATAAAAAACTGGCTCAAGAAGAATGGAGCTTTTCTGCACCTATTGCTGTTTCTTTGTTCTTTCAAATTTTGTTTCATCCAGGCCCCCAACCTATTGGACTATGCTGTCCACACATAGGGTGGATATTCACTTAGTTTGCTGTCCCAACATGCCAATCATTCCTAGAAACAGCCTCATCGACACACCCAGAAGCCTCTTAATCTCAGACATCTCTTAATCCAATCAAGTTGGCCATTCAGATTAACTATCACATCTGTATTGCAATTTCTCATCCTGTCCTCCAACCTCTTAGTCTCTCTTCCATTTGCCCTTCCCTGATTCTCAGTGCTGCATGCAGGGTCCTTTCTTTAGTCTTACTTTTAAATGCACATTTTTTTTTTTCAGATGTGTTACTCTGCTATGTGCATTCATGGAGGTTCTAATTTCTATTATGGGTAACACTCTAGAAGTGTTATTGCTTGCTTTTTAAAAACTTTGTGGTCATTCTTTGACAATTTCTTTTTTCCCTTGGACATATTCAGTATTATTTTGTATTTTTTAAGTGCATTAGAGAAACTAAATATTTGTGAAGTTTGCAGGACAGATCCTATAGTTTGCATTTTGTACTATTTTCTTCTATATGTTTGATTCCTCTCCACCCCAGAGTTAAATTGTTCTTCCAGAGAGGATTTGTATTTGGTGTCTGGTGCTAGAGGGGCATCTCATCCACTAACTCTTTATGATACAAAACATATCAGTAACTGTTGAGCCTCCCAGATTGTTTGATTTGTGCTCTCCTAATGTATGATTGGGCTTGGAGCTAGAACGTGTTTGGGGAAAGTACCTTCAACCCCATTTCCACCTAGAATAAAGACCAAGAAGACCTGGATACCCCATTGTTGCCCTTATGGGATTTTTTTTCTAGCTCAACTATGTGAGGCTTTCCAACTTCCTCTTTGAAGGTCTTCTGTGTGGCCTCCCTTCTGTTGGACTCTGACCTTTTCTTCTCTGTTTTCTTCTCACACGGTCTTCAGCAAACTAGGCTCGGGGTCACTGTGGAAGGACTGAAGCTCCAGAATGAATTTTGGCTTTAGTGCTGCTCAACTCTTTGCATTCATTCTTTCTTGTCATTTCTGCCCTCCAAAGAAATGTATTCATTTCCCTATTAGTTCAGACCTGCATTAACGTGATTTAAAAAAACATTTTTAGTTATTTTGTGCTATTGAACTGTGCATGTATGTGTAAAACTAGTTTATTATACCCCTAAAAGCCAAATGCACTCATTTCACTGGAGAAATTTCTGTGATAAGTCTTACTTTTATATTTTTTGTCTCTCTGTGTATGTGTACATACAAGTATGCAATGTATGAATAAACATTTAATGGTATAATAATTTAATGCTGTGCATGGATGTTATCAGTGGACTTTAACAATCAAAAAATGTTAGCTTTACATAAAAAAATACGCTACAGATTACATTATGGGGTTAGAAATTGTTCCCATATAGCATGCCTTCTCCTTTTATCCCCATATTACATTTTTATGTCATAATTTAAATTATCAGGGATTTAGAATTGAGACTAGTAGGAAAAAACTTGGCTGTAAGGATGCAGCAAATATTATGGGAATTTCCATCCAGCTAACAAAGAATAAGTCTCTTTAATAAATACTTGGGGTTGAAATACTAAGAAAAAAGGCAGTTATCTCATGAAAATCAAAAAGATGAGTAGAGGAGAAAGGAACCAGGGAGTAGAAGGAGGGGAGAGAGGAAGGAAGTGTTGGAGAGTGATGTTGGCCAAATTATATTGTTAGATTGTGTGCATGCACAAATAAGGAACAACAAATTCCATCATTATGTACAAATGTCATGCACCAATAAATGTGGAAAAAAAAGACAAGCAGCAGTTAGCATCGGCTTACTGCTGTCTGGGACGTTTACATTCAGGGTAATTGGTACCTGCATTTGGCAGTGCTTGTGATTGTCTGGGAAACCTGACTTAGGATTTCCCAGAATTACAACTTTGCTTACAGAATGGCTGTTTCCAGAGTTTGAACACAGCTCTTACTACGTATTTGACATAGGATTAAGCATTGCTTAACCTCTCTATCATGTCACTTATTAAATGGGCTAATGGAAATACTAAATGCCAAAATACCTTTCTCATGTTATTGCTATGGGAAATAGCTTATTTAGTTGACACACAGTATGTGGCTAGTGGCTAGGGTAAAGTATTAATAGTATGGGTCTTGTTTTCTGAGTAAGATTCTAAAGTTTTAGTTTTTTGTGGATAAACATTGAATTCCAACAGCTGAATTTTTTGTGAGGGGGTTTTACTGGAAACTTGAACGTAGAGTGCTTTACCACTGAGCTACATTCCCAGGCCCTCTGCACTCTTCATATTTATTTTGAGATAGGGGCTCAATAAATTGTTGAGGCTGGCCTTGAACTTGAGATTCTCCTAACTTACATCCCTAGTTGCTGGTATTACATGTGAGCACTACCACGCCTGGCTCCAGTGTGAAGGTCTTTGTCTCTATCTCAATTGAGAACATACACTTGTAATAAAGTTCTCTGAAGTTGCTTAGCATTTATATAGTATATTGTCTATTACCATAAGCAGTTATAGATTTTTGAACCTAGCTTAATGCTTTTTCTATTCTCTAAATAAATGGATTGTGTGGCTCAGTCTCACAGTGATTGCACCTATAAAAATCTGATATGCACCCACAAAAGCTTACTGAGGCTTATTCTGAGATACCTGAAATTCAGGAACGAAAGACAAGACATTGCTTTTTCTCAGGACCCATGACCCATGTAATTCTTCCTCTTTTTGGCATTTGTGCAATACATCCAGGTATTGTTTCTCTTATGCACTGTATTTCTCAATTTAGATGGTAAGCCTCCAGAGAATGGGAATGTAAATACAGTTTTCTTATATTAATTACTCAATATATATTAAGTTTTTGAGAAGAATCTTATTAATTCATTCGACAAGTATCTATTGATCACCTAATAAAAGATATCTACAACTTCTGGGCTCTGGGGTCTATATTTGTGAACAAGAACTTTGAGGCTCTGCTGTCATGGAATTTACATTGGCTTAGAGGGAGACAGCAAAATGGGTAAATGAACAAGGATTGTAAATAGTGAGTAGAGAAAGCTTCTGAGAGAGATGACATTTGAGCTTTGAATTAATATGAAGCATCTTAGGATATGGGAGGAACAATCCAGGCAGGGGGAAAGAAATTGGCATTTTGAAAACATGAAGAAGGCCAGTATATCAGGAACACAATAAACAAGGGATAGAGTGGTACTACATAAAATGTGAGAAGCCTATAATGGCTAGATAATTTGATATATGATTTCTATTAACCCAATTCCAGGTGGAGATAAACAGAACTTACTATATTGACTTCTATTTCATTTTGTCTCTTCTTCCTTTTTCTAAGCTACTGATGTCAGTGAATGCCTCTTCCCTTCTCATCAAAACTCCTTTGGGAATTAGCGATCAACAGAATGAGTTTATTTAGTGATGTATTAAAGAGTAAGTGTATAAGGGTATAGATCTGGGTAGAGATTTCCTTCTTTATGGAAGATGGATTCTGCAAAGTGAGCTTTGCACATTGAAGGGCAGATCACAGCAAGATTCTGGCTTCTTGCAATAAACAGATTGCAAATCTGAATAAATTACATGCCCTCCCTTGGCTTAGCTTAATTTTAATTACTATTGTATAATATGAGTTTCCTGAACTGTTAATCATGATTTATCAACAAGTTGATTGGGAAGCTGTAAAACTACTATATTTGATCTGATGACACCTTAAAAAATTGCAGTGATTACTGCATCTCCCTACCAATGATGATCAAGGGTTAAGAAAGGGATCTCTCATTATTGTTTGGAATATTATCAAACCTTCTCATAAATAGATGTGAGGCCCTTGATTTTGTGGATCATATGTCTCCAGACATATCACTATTTTATGAAAGTTAAGTGGTTTTTTTGTTTTGTATTGTTTTGTTTTTTTGTATTGGAGGAAGTAAACACTGGAGGAAATCAAGATTTGGAGGAAAATTATAGGCAATTATAATAATTTTGTGTTGTGGCATTATCAGTCTCCTGCTTTTATAAAATGAATATGCCACTGTCTGAAACTTAGGAAGATAAATGGATTAATTTGCACCTAACTGCAAGGTGATTGTCAAGGGGTATCTAGGTGAGCCTCAGTGAGGCTTGATTTTGAAATTTTGTACAAACTTCAGCTGGGAAGTTAGGCTACAGAGATCAGCCAGGAAAAAAATGTGGATAGAAACTGATGGCGTTGGTGCTTATCCTCAGCAAAGAAAACCTTGTGTAATGTCTGAGCACTTGAGATGGCTTGGACCAGACAGCTTAGGCATTATTTGATTTGGACCAAACAGCCTTAAGATAAAATGGCCTTTCATTCAACTTTGTTAAACAAGGGCATGCTGGGCCTTGCTTCCTTCTGAGTTTGCCAAGTGAAAGTATTGGCAACCGCAAAACACTGCAAGACATTTTTGCCACATCAGTATCTCGATGGCAGCAGTTTGAGCTAATAGGCAGCTTTTCAACTCTGAGAGCTATACTGTTTGCTCAGTGTTGCCTTGCTTGTTGGGCACACAAAAAGGAATAGAAAGAAAACCAGGGAAGAGCCATCTCTTTACACAAAGCAGCTAGGGACCTCTAGTGGATGAAAGTAAGAATGCAGGTAATTTGAACAGGTCGTTGGGCAGATCATTTCTAACCTTCAGATACATGAAGTAAGGTCCTGGGGATTGGGTATGAGTTGAGAGGGGCCTAAAGCTTATACACTTTAAAAAAAGAAAACAAATTTTGTTATTTATGTTAATTTTACAAAATTGTGGCTAGATCTTTAGTCTATAAGTCCATTTTGGACAAAATTTTAGTACTTTGAAGTGCAATACAAAATTCAGACTTAATTTTCAATTATTTTCTTATTAGAAGTTAATATACTTTTACATCATTTTTAAAAATGAATATTCTTTTATTTCCTGGCTGTATGTACTAAGTAGTATATAACATTAGTCTTTAACCTATAAAATCTTTCTTTAATTGGTTTTTATTTACATGTGACTGTACAAGTTATTTTGACATAATTATAAAAGCATGGAATATAATATATATATTATTAAAATATAACTCAGACCCAAGTACTCCTTCTTCCTCATCCCTTTTCCCTCCACCTGTTCCCTTCCGTCTACTCTAGCAATTGTTCTGCTACTTAGTTATATTTGAAAATTAGTATCTGTGGATGTATTTAATGGTGAGATTCACTGTGGTATATCTATATACACACATAGGAATGTTAGATCAGATTCATTCCATTGTCTTTCCCTATCCCATCCTTCTTCCCTTCCTTTCATTCCTCTAAAATCTTAAAGTTTAGTAAGTAACAATTTGAAGAGTATATTTTAATGATCAGCATGTTAAGTTATACTTATCATTTAACTACAGAAATATGATCTTATAATTAGAAATGTTTTAATTTGCAAATAGGCCTGCAAATCAGCAAAGTGGTAGACATACCTGCCAGATTGGAGGGCAAGAGTTGATTTAGTCTTGAATACAAAAGCTTTCTCCTAAAAATAAGGTTTCAGAGGTTTCAGTTCATGATTGGCAGGCTTCAAGGCGGAAACATCATGGCAGAAGGATGTGGCAGAGGAAAGCTGCTCACCTCAGGGCAACCAAGAAGCAGGGAGAAAGATGGGGGGAGGAAAAGTGCTTGGGACAAGATATACCCTGGAAGGTACACACACTTCCGATGATATTCCTCCAACTAGACCCCATATTCTACACTTTCTACTACCTCCCAATAATGCCATCAAATTATTAATCCACTGATGGTTTAATCCACTGATGAGGTCAGAGTATTCATGATCTAATAATCACTTTCCAGGAGCGCCACCAGGGAGCACTTCTGCACCAGGGGCCAAGCCTTCAACACATAAGATTTGGGGGACATTCTAGATCTATACCATAACACACAGTCTACCACTCAAAAGAATAATAAGCTAATGTAGCCATGAAGAGCTTGTTAGATTCTGAGAAATAAGTCAAAAGAGATCTTACCAGGCATCTAGACTAGTCTCCTTTGCCAAAGACAGGTCAAGAGTTGTGTACTACATGTTTTCTTCACATATGAGGATGACTAATTAAAAAAAAATTTTTTTTGAATTGAAATTCTTGATTTCCACTAACACTGAGGCAAATTACCTGAAGTATTAAAACTATTGGATTATAAACATGAATCACTGTCTTTTTATATTGCTGCCCTATCAGAAGGTCCTGAGTAAACCCACTGGTGATTGAGCATGTAACAAAGTAGTGCATTATAAAAGGAGCACAGACACAATTATAAAACCCAGATATAAGAGGACAATACCAGAACTCAGAGATATTGATATATTAGTGTACTTGACTCAGAGTCTTATAATTCTGAAGAGTGGTGTAGTGAAAATTGTAAAAATAGAGGTGGGTATAGATTTAAAAAAATTGAAAGCAGGTTGTCCATGAGATATTCACATATTTGTATTTATAGCAGTATTGTTCACAATAACTAAGAGGGAAGCAACGCAAATGTTCATCAGCAGCAATTGTATAAAGAAAATATGCATGTGTGTGTATAAGCATGTATGTATACATATGCACATGCACACACAGAATAGAATAGCCTTAAAAAGGTAGAAAATGTTGACACATACTACAGGACATTATGCTGAGTGAAGCAAGCCCGTCACAGAAAGACAGATTGTGTGACTCCACTTATGTGAAGTATCTATAGTAGTCAGAGTCTTAGAGTATAGAGTTTCAGTTTTGCATTCTGAAGATTAGTTGTACAATGATGTGGATGTGCTTAACACTAAACTGTACACTTAAAATAGCTAAGATCGTAAATTTTACATTATATTTGGCCACAATTTATTTTTAAAAGTAGGAATGAGAGTCTAATAAAGGAATTATAGGTAAAAAAGAAGAAGTCAGAAGGTGGAGCCTGAGAAACAGAAAGGGAGGTGGCCTGAAGATGAAACTGAGTAGACTGGTCAATAACATGGGAAGCCACCACTTGGCAGTGCCAGAGTGGGAGGACAGATGTTCTTACCAGGGGCAGCTGCTAATGCTGGTACAATCTACACATACCCATCCCTTGGAAAAGAACCTCACACTGACCTTAAGGTATCTGGTCACATCAGCCATGTGGGGAGTCAGATTATATTTCAGAAAGTTAGTAGATAAGTTATTTCACTTTGGGAGGGGACAGCAGCAGGTGTGATAATATTCCTGAAGGAAGAAGAGTGACACAACCGATTTGAGTTCTCGTGCTGATGAGGCTCAAATAAGAAAGAGCATGCTGTTAATTTTGACTTTGAATTTCTATGCAGATGGTGCTAACAGATGTTTCCAAACAACAGACTTCTAAAAATCACAATTTGACTTGAAGTTTCAAACATAAATATGGGCAGACTCTGTAGTGCTTTGGCATTTCCTCTTGTTTTGAAAAATAGTGCCACACTCTCAACCACTTAGGGTGAGTGAACCTCTGCTTAGTAACATTTTTCCATGTGTATGTGCCTTTCTCCTTTTTTTTTCCCCCCATGACTTTAAGAAACTGATGAGATGGCCAGGAATCCAGCAAATTGTAATATAATAAGAAAAGCATACCCCTCTAGATTAGGAAGAGTACAATTAAAGAGATGTAGATAGCAATAAAAGTGACAATATAGATTTGACTCTAAATCCCCACCAGCAGACTTCATTCTACTGTAAAATATTCACTGAATGCACATACATACTGGATACTATACTTAGGGACAGAGCAAAGGACAAAATGCTTTCCAATGGGACTTTATTCCAGAAAATAAACAAAATAGGTGAATAATAGAAAGAAACAAATGGTATATTTGAAAGGTATATGAAAGGTATACTGAGCTTGACCCTGTAAGTGTCTCAGGAAAATTCTGGAATCTTTTTTCATGATCCCTCAAAAGCTGTCACTGTTTCTGCTGTTTGCCTCTATCCCTTGTACCCTGAATTGCTGCTTCCTTCTGGGCTTATTCTATGATAAAGGCCAGACTTGACAAGTCAGCACAGGTCTTCATCATATTGACACACCTCCCAACCTCACTTTTGGAGTCATGATTGTGTCTATGTCAGGGCACCTTCCTCCAGTGTGTTCATTGGGAAATATTGATTGAGAACATGATGTCAGGGAGACAAGATCCTTGACTGCACAGAACTTATCATCTAGATAGGGAACAATAACAACAAATACAAATAAAAAAACCTAAACAAGTCAATCTGAGAAGTGCTATGAAGGAAGGAAACAACAAAGTTTAGATATGGTGGTCAGAGAATTCTTCCTTGATGATGTGACATTTAAGTTAGATATGAAGAAAGAAAGGAATCAACATTGTTCTTTTTGCAGTTGTGTAGGTATGTGTTTATGCGAGCAGAGACCCTGAGCTAAGGGTCCATCCCTAACTCAATGCCACGAAAGCTTCAGTTCAGGTTCTTTTTTTAAAAATATTTTTATTGGTTGTTGATGAATCTTTAGTTACTTATTTATATGTGGTGCTGAGAACTGAACCCAGTGCCTCACACATGCTAGGCAAGCGCTCTACCAGTGAGCCACAACACCAGCCCTCAGTTCAGGTTCTTAATCATGGACTCCACAATGACTTGGATCTACTTCTTAAAGCAAATTTAATGTTGAGGACTTAATTGATTGTTATTATTTTTCCTCCACAAATCCTCTCAAGAGCTTTGGAATCATCTCTACACATGCTGGGGGCTGGTACTTTTGACAAAGCATGAATCCAGGTTATTCCCTGAATAATTTCCATCTACCCCAAATCCTACCACCTAGACTCTTTCCTTCCCCAGAAATGGTTCTCTGAGAATGCTTTGAGGAGTCCAGAACTTCCAAGGATTCCTACCACTGTTCTTCCTATGATGCTTTGCAGTCCCCAACAGTCCTCCATGTCAGACAGCATTCTTCAAAACTTGCCATTAACACAGTGATTGGTAAAGAGAAACAATTTTTTTTTTCATTTTGATGAAAACTATTTGCTTTTAATTGAAGATTCATTTTCTTTCTTAAAAATATTTTTCAAAAGTACCAGATGGACAAATATTTAATTACACCCTCTATTGCCTTGTAAAAATTCAGTAAGCCAACACACCTTTGAGCTTTGTTGTATAACTACTCATATTTGGAGATTTTTATTTTTCAAAGTATATTTTTTACCCAGTGGATATCACTCCAAACTGTGATACTTTCACAGGAAGGGATTGCCCTCTTCTGCCTGTGTGCACATTTGGTCTTAGTAGCTGGGCCAAAGGAAATATTTGTAGTAAAGCCCAATCTGTTGAAGAAACCAAGTTACTTTCTTTTATTTCCACTATGGGGTATTCTTCAATGATTTGGCTAGAAGAAAATAATGAGTATAAATGATCATTGGGTATTTTTATTGTATCTAAGCAGGATAAATTTGCTGAGAAGAGAACTTGACAAACAAACTGGATCTTTACCACTCTGAAGACCAAAAAATAGTATTTTATTATTGTTTTAACTTGTATTTCTTTGATTACCATTGTAATGGGCTATTTCTGTTTCTTAATCACTGGTCATTGATATTGCCTATGTGCATTACCTCTAGTTTCTTACCTGTGTGTGTGTGTGTGTTTTGACTTTTTTCATTGATAGGTAAGATTGCTATTTATGTTACCTATGGATATGTTAGTATACAATCATATGTTTCCAGGTTATTTATGGCCAAATCTGTCCATCTATTTCACTTTTATCAAGTTGAGCCATATATAGTTGCTGCTTCTGTCCATCAAACATGGGGGAAAAATCTAGCAATTACATATGGTTAATTCTAAATAGTTTATTGATGTCAAACCGATAATTTGTACTTGCACCAGATTACATAAAATTTCATATTCTTTTTTCTGATACCTAATAACCTATAATATTTATTCATTTAAGAATTGTATTTATTTGAATATCAGCACTGTATTCCTCCTTAGAGTATTAAAAAGATTTTCTTCTAGCATGGTCTGGTATCTAATTTGGCATATATTCGTTTTGTTCTGATTCTGATATTCACAGCATTCCCTAACACATTTTAGATTCCACTCTGACATCATCTTCTCTGTGAAGCCTCCTAGACTCCATTGGCTCGGCTAGGTAGAAGTTCTGTGCTTCTGTGGGATACCCTATACATTTTCTGCTGTGGAATTTACCACTTCTATAGAAATTGTTGATTCTTCCACTTCCAATCCTAGGACTTAGGTCAGTGGTTATTTTTCCTTTTACCTAAATTTATTAATTGAGCCGAGGGCCCAAGGAAGAGAGCAATTACTTCTGTTTAATGTCGTGTGATGAACATGCAAGCATCATCCACAATACAATTACCAGCACTAATAGAAATAATAGGAACACAAGAAGGAAGTGTGCTGGACTGTATTGCATCGTCATCCTACACTCTCTATATTCTCTTTACATTTGTCTTTCTTCTCATTCGTTTTTCTTTTTATGTTTTTTTCTTTTTTTGGTAAATATTCTCGTGACTTAAAATTCTAGTCACTGACCTTATCTTTACATATTCTTTTCCTGAAATCCATCAGGAAAAGAACGCTTAACTGTTTCAAGGGTAAATGGATTATAGACAGATGAAGTGTTTTTCCTGTTTGAATATTTTACTTTTCATGTTGTTTGATTACAGAATAGATATTTGTTGGAAAAATGGCATTGGAAATGTCATATCATTATGTTCAGACTCAATTTCAGGCATTTTCAATTTGGAGAAATACTTTGCATTTTAACTGGATTGTGTTAGTAAGCTTTTCATCACTGTAACCAAAATACCCAATAAGAACAACATAGAGGAGGGAAAATTTATTTGGGCTTATGATTTCAGAGGTCTTAGTCCAAAGTTGGCCCACTCCATTAGCCTGGGCCTGAGTTGAGAGAGAATCAAGGCACCAGGGCATGGAGGAGGAAAGCTGCTCAGCTCATGGAAGCCAGGAAGCAGGGAGACAGGCAGAGGAGCCAGGGACAAGACAGAGTTCCCAAGGACATGCCCCACTGACATACTTCCTCTGGACACTCCTAATTGCCTACATTAACCATCCAGTAGGCTATTCAAATTCTTAACTCATCAAATGGATTCATCCATTGATGAGGTTATGGCCTCATAATCATCATTTCACCTCTGAACATCGTGCATTGGATAACCCACAAGCTTCTGGAGGGACATTAAAGATACAAACTAGAATACTGATCATGTGAACATAGCATAGGTAATTACATTTAATTTGTAGACTTTAGCATTTTACACATTGCAACATTTTTAAATTGTCTACATTTCTTTCCAAATAAGTGTTTAAAATTACCAAATTAAATCCTTTGATTTGTCCTACTAATTTTTCCCAAGCTTAAAATTGATTCCTGCTGAATTTAATATCAAGGGAAAATGACTCATGGTAAACTGTTTTTAAAAAATAAATGAAAAACAATTATAGAATAATGTAGGTTACAGATCATAAAATTTAATAAACCATATTCAGTTAAAAAAATAAGAGAGAAATGTACATCTGGGTATAATTTGCCCTGAGAAAAAATACTTTACCATTTCAATTTCTGTTTTTTTCCTGTGCAGGCCTTCATAAGTGTTCAGTATCCTAAATATCATGTTAATTAATCCCTTGCCTTTTTTTAAAGTTGGAAAAAATCTTTTAGGAATTAATTGCTAAATATTATAGTATTTAGTCTTATCTGTTTTTACAATTTGTATAATGATACTATCATACTATATGAGTTCTTAGGTAACTTGACAATACCATTCAGCATTACATTCTTGAGACTTATTTATTTTGATTGTAATGCATTCTTTTTCATAATAATATAGTATGCCTTGATATCAATATGTCACAACTTATTTTACTTATGAGGTACATATAAGGGTTTTCCAATTTTAGTGCTGTTGTAAGCAGGATAGTTGTAAATATTCTTATGTAATATCTTCCAGTATGCATGGGAAAAGTTTTACTCTTTTTTGAAAAAAATTATTTATTCTAATTAGGTATATTTGACAGAAGAATGCATTTTGATTCATTGTACACAAATGGAGCACAACTTTTCATGTTTCTGGTTGTACCCAATGTAGAGTCACACCATATGTGCAGTCATATATGTACCTAGGGCATTGTTGTCCATCTCATTCCACCATCTTTCCTGTCCCCATGTCCCCTCCTTTACCTTCCCTCCCCTTTGACCAAAGTTCCTCCATTCTTCCCATGCCCCCTCCCCCATTATGGATCATCATCCACTTATCAGAACATTCAGCCTTTGGTTTTTTGGGATTGGCTTACTTTGTGTAGCACGATATTCTCCAACTCCACCCATTTACCTGCAAATGCCATAATTTTATTCTCTTTTAATGCCGAATAATATTCCATTGTGTATATATACCACAGTTTCTTTATTCATTCATCTGTTGAGGGTCATCTAGGTTGGTTCCACAGTTTAGATATCATGCATTGAACTGCTATAAATATTGAAGTGGCAGTGTCACTATAATATGCTGTTTTTAAGTCCTTTGGGTAAAGACCAGGGAGTGGGATAGCTGGGTCAAATGGTAGTTTCATTCCAAGTTTTCTAAGGAATCTCCATACTGTTTTCCAGATTGTTTGCACCAATTTGCAGCAATGTATGAGTGTGCCTTTTCTTCCACATCCTTGCGAACATTTATTGTTGCTTGTATTTTTGATAACTGCCATTCTGACTGGTGTGAGATGAAATATTAGAGTAGTTTTGATTTGCATTTCTCTAATGGCTAGAGATGTTGGAAATTTTTTCATATATATGTTGATTGATTCTATATCTTCTTCTGAGAAATGTCTGTTCAGCTCCTTAGCCCATTTATTGATTGGGTTGTTTGTTTTTTGGGAGTTAAGTTTTTTGAGTTCTTTATACATCCTGGAGATCAGTGCTCTATCTGATGTGCATGTGGCAAAATTTGCTCCCAGAATGTAGGCTCTCTGTTCACTTAATTGATTATTTCTTTTGCTGAGAAGAAACTTTTTAGTTTGAATCCATCCTATTTATTGATTCTTGATTTTATTTCTTATGCTTTAGTAGTCTTGTTAAGGAAGTCAGGACATAATCCGATGTGATGAAGGGTTAGGCCTACTTTTTCTTCTATCAGGCTCAGGGTCTCTGGTCTAATTCCTAGGTTTTTGATTCACTTTGAGTTAAGGTTTGTGCATTGTGAGAGATAGGGGTTTAGTTTCATTTTGCTGCATATGGATTTCTAGTTTTCCCAGCACCATTTGTTGAAGAGGCTGTCTTTCTCCAATGTGCTTTTGCACCTTTATCTAGTATGAGATAACTGTATTTATGTGGGTTTGTCTTCTATTCTGTACATTGGTCTATATGTCTATTTTGGTGCTAATAGCATTCCATTTTTGTTATTATAGCTTTGTTGTAGAGTTTAAAGTCTGGTATTGTGATGTCTCCTGCTTCACTCTTCTTGCTAAGGATTGCTGTGGCTATTTTGGGTCTTTTCTTTTTCCAAATGAATTGCATGATTACTTTTTCTATTTATATAAGGAATAATGTTGGGATTTTAATTAGAATCACATTGAATCTGTATAGCACTTTGGGTAGTCTGGCCATTTTGACAATATTGATTCTGCCTATCCAAGAGCATGGGAGATCTTTCTATCTTCTAAGATCTTCTTCAATTTCTTTCTTTACTGTCCATTAGTTTTCATTGTAGAGGTCTTTCACCTCTTTTGTTAAATTGATTCCCAAGTATTTAATTTTTTGAGGCTATTGTGGATGGGGTGATTTTCCTAATTTCTCTTTTAGAGGATTCATCACTGATGTATAGAAATGCATTTCATTTATGGGTGTTGATTTTATATTCTGCAACTTTGCTGAATTCATTTATTTATTCTAGAAGTTTTCTTGTTGAATGTTTGGCTCCTTTAAGTATAGAATCATGTCAACAGCAAATAATGATAGTTTAAGTTCTTCTTTTCTTATTCTTATCCCTTTAATTTCTTTTCTCTAATTTCTCTGGCTAGAGTTGCAAGGACTATGTTGAATAGAAGTGGTGAAAGAGGGCATCCCTGTCTTGTTCCTGTTTTTAGAAGGAATGCTTCCAATTTTTCTACATTTAGGATGATGTTGCCCTTGGGTTTAGCATAGATAGCTTTCACAATGTTAAGTTTTGTTCCTACTATCCCTAGTTTTTCTAGTGTTTTGATCATGAAGAGGTGCTTTATTTTGTCAAATGCTTTATTAGAATCTATGGAGATAATCATATGATTCTTGTCTTTAAGTCTATTGATGTGATGAATTATGTTTATTGATTTTCATGTATTGAACCAACCTTTCATGCCTGGGATGAAACCCACTTGATTGTGGTGCACTATCTTTTTAATATGTTTTTGTATGTGATTTGCCAAAATTTTATTGAGAATTTTTGTGTCAGTGTTCATCAGGGATATTGGTCTGAAGTTTTCTTTCTTTGAGGTATCTTTGTCTGGTTTTAGAGTCAGGGTGATACTAGCCTCATACAATGAGTTTGTCAGGGTTCCCTCCATTTGTATTTTATGGAATAATTTGAGGAGTATCGGTACTAATTATTTTTTGAAGGTCTTATAGAACTTGGCTGAGAATTTGTCTGGTCTGGGGCTCTTCTTGGTTGATAAGATTTTGATGGCATCTTCTATTTCCTTGCTTGAAATTGATCTGTTTAAGTTGTGTATGTCCTCCTGATTCAGTTTGGGCAGATCATATGCCCCTAGAAATTTGTCAGTGTCTTTGGGATTTTCTTTTTTACCAGCATATAGATTTTCAAAATAGTTTCTAATTATCTTCTGTATTTCAATAGTTTCTGTCGTGATATTTCCTTTTTCATCACGAATTTTAGTAATTTGAGTTTTCTCTCTCCTTTTTGTTAGGTTAGCTAAGGGTTTGTCAATTTTATTTATTTTTTCAAAGGACCAGCTTTTTGCTTTGTCAATTTTTTGAATTGTTTCCTTTGTTTCAATTTCATTGATTTCAGCCCTGATTTTAAATATTTCCCATCTTCCACTTCTTTTGATGTTGATTTGACCTTCTTTATCTAGAGCTTTGAGAAGTAATGTGAGATCATTTATTTGTTGACTTTTTCTTTTAATGATTAAGCCCAATGCAATGAATTTTACTCTTAGTACTGCCTTCTTTGTGTCTCAGAGATTTTGATATGTTGTATCAGAGTTCTCATTTACCTCTAAGATTTTTTTTATCTCCCCTCTGATGACTTCTGTTATCCATGCATCATTCCATAGCATATTATTTAATCTCCAGGTGATGGAGTAGCTTCTAATTTTCATTTTATCATTGGTTTCTAATTTCATTTCATTGTAGTCTGATAGAGTGCAGAGTAGTATCTCTATTTTTTCGTATTTGCTACGAGTTACTTTTAGAGAAGTTGTCTCCTTTAGAGAAGAATCCATGTGCTGCTGAGGAAAAAAAGTGTATTCACTTGTTGATGGATGAAATATTCTATATGTATCTGTTGATTCTAAATTATTGATTGTGTTATTGAGCCATATGGTTTCTCTGTTTAGTTTTTATTTGGAAGATCTGTCCAGTGGTGAGAGAGGTGTGTTCAAGTCACCCAGTATTATTGTGTTGTGGTCTATTTGATTCTTGAAATTGAGAAGGGTTTGTCTGATATATGTGGATGTACCATTGTTTGGGGCATAGATATTTATGATTGTTATGTCTTATTGATGTATGGTTCCCTTAAGCAGTATGAAATGACCTTCTTTATACCTTTTGACTATCTTTGGTTTGATGTCCACTTTATCTGATATGGGCATGGAAGCCCCTGCTTGTTTATGCAGTCCATTTGAGTGGTATGTTTTTTCCCATCCTTTCACCTTCAGTCTGTGGATGTCTTTTTCTATGAAATGAGTCTGTTGAAAGCAGCATATTGTTGGGGTCTTTTTTTTTTTTTTTTTTTGGTACTG
>PVHX01005701.1:0-63339 GCA_004024805.1 Geosciurus inauris | reverse complement strand
TTGCTTAGCACCTCGCCCTTGCTGAGGCTGGCTTTGAACTCATGATTCTCCTGTCTCAGCTTCCCTAAGTGCTGGGATTACAGGCTTGAGCCACCGCGCCTGGATCTTTTTTTTTTTTTTTAATCCAATCTGCCCGTCTGTGTCTTTTTTTAAAAATATTTTTTAGTTGTCAATGGACCTTTATTTTATTCATTTATTTATATGTGGTGCTGAGAATTGAACCCAGTGCCTCATGTATGCTAGGCAAGCGCTCTACCACTGAGTCACATCCCAGCCCCCCAGTCTATGTCTTTTAATTGATGAGTTTAGGCCATTAACCTTCAGGGTTATTATTGAAATATGGTTTGCATTTCCAGTTATTTTGGTTTATTTTTGGTTTTTAATTTGACTTGGTTTCTCCTTTTATTGGGTTTCTCTTTAGTGTAGTTCCTTTCTTTGCTGACTTTTATTTTTGTTTGTCATTTCTTCCTCATGGAGTATTTTGCTGAGAATGTTGTCTACTGCAGGCTTTCTTGTAAATTCTTTTAATTTTTGTTTATCATGGAAAGTTTTTATTTCATTATCAAATCTGAGCTTAATTTTGCTGGGTATAAGATTCTTGGCTTGCACTCATTTTTTTTCAGAGCTTGCTATATGTTGTTCCAGGATCTCTCAGCTTTGAGGGTCTGGGTTGAGCAATCTGCTAAAGTCTGAATTGGTTTCCCCCTGTATGTAATCTGAAACTTCTCTCTTACAGCTTTTAAAATTCTATCCTAGGTTAGGCTTTTTTTTATAATGTGCCTTGGTGTGGATCTGCTGTAGTTTTGTACATTTGATGTCCTGTAAGCCTCTTGTATTTGATTTTCCAATTCATTTGGGAAATTTTCTGATGTTATTTCATTGAAGAGATTGTGCATTCCTTTTGTTTGTATCTCTGTGCCTTCTTCTATCCTGATAATTCTTAGATTTGGTCTTTTCATGTTATCCCATAATTACTGGATGTTATGTTCATGTTTTCTTATCATTTTCATTGTGTGGTCAACTTTATTTTCAAGATTATATATTTTGTCTTCATTGTCTGAGGTTCTGTCTTGCAAGTTATCTAATCTGTTGGTGATGCTTTCTATTGAAATTTTTATTTGGTTTATTCTTTCCAAGATTTCTGCTTGCTTTTTTTTTTTTTTCCAGTCTCTATCTCTTTCTTAAAGTAATCTTTTGCTCCCTGTATTTGCTCTCTTATCTCTTTGTTGAAGTGATTGTTGCCTGTATTTGCTTTCCTATATTATTCTGTGCTTCACAGATCATTTTAATTATGTGCGTTCTGAACTCCTCTGACATTTCATCTACTGTGCTGTCAAAGGATTCTATTATTGTAGCATCTTGGTTTGTTTCGGGCATTATTTTCCCTGTTTTTTTCATGTTGTTCATGTGTTTTCCTCTCTAGCAGTGCCAATCTGAGGTATTAAAATTATCCTGTAATCTTGTAGTGTCCCTACATGTTACTAATACCTCACTTCTGAGCCTGCAAGGTCCTTGGGGATGGTCTTCCCAGTCCTGGCTGTTGTCTCTAGTCAGAAGCAGGCCGGACAGACATGTATTAGTAGATGGGGGCCGCAGCATGGTCAGTCTCCTCCTTCATGTGTTATGCCTGGATCTGTCTCCTCCACCACTTGTAGGGCTGGGGTGGGTCTGCTCTGCCTCCTCTGTGTGCCTCCTCCCAGGGTCAAGCTGCCAGGAAAACTTTTTTTAAGGATAAATACCTAGTTGTAAATTCCCTGATCTACAGGCTAACACGTTTAACTTTCCTACATGATTTTCCAATCCTCCTTCATATACTTGCATTTTAGGCATGAGACTATTCTTTGCTCTGTATTCATTGTAACACTTTTGTTCTACATTTACATTTTGCCCACTGAAATAAATTGTATCTAATAATGATTTTAATTTGTATTTCCCTGATTACTAAAAAGGTTAACGTCTTTTGTATTGGTTCTTTTCAGTTATACATGACAGTAGAATTCATTTTGATATAATTGTACAAGCCCATGCTTGTTAGGACCACATTCTTATGGATGTATATGATGGTATGATTCACTATGGTGTATTCATATAAGTGCATAGGAAAATTATTTTGGATTCATTCCATTGTCTTTCATTCTTCTATTCCCCCATCCCTTCCTTTCATTTCCCTTTGTCTAATCTACTGAATACTTACTCTTCCCTTCCCCTCTTAATATGCCTGCCATTTATTCACTTTTGAAAAATTTATGTTCATTTCTATTTAACATTTTTCAATAGTGTTTGACTTTGTCTTGATAAATTCTTTGTGTAATGCATGGTAATCTTTAATTGTTTATATGTTGCTTTATCTAAATTTATGGCTTCTATTTTTATGCCATGGTGGTTTTTGAGGATAGAAGTTCTTATTTTTATGTAATTATATTTACCATTATTTCCCTCTATAATTTGCTCATTTTGTGCCTTGTTTAAGAAATAATATTCTACTCACCCAAATATTTAAAAAATTTTCCCAAATTGCTTTTAAAATTTTGCCTTTCACATTTGTATGCTTGATTAATCAGAAATTGACTCATGTGCATGATAGAGGAAGGGAATTTTCTTCCACATGCATAGTGAATTGCTTCAATAACCTTATTTTAAAAAGTTTATTCTTTCTCCAGGGTTCTGAATTATAAACTCCTTCATATATCACCCATCATTCTGTTTCTAGGCTCATTATGTTGGTTTTTCTGTTTGTCAGTCACTGTTCTAAAACCTACCTTTAGTAATATGGTTTTATAGTAAATTTTGAAACCTGGGAGTCAAGTCCCATGACATTATTCCTTTTCTTATTTTATGTAATTATTGGAACTTGGCAATTTTTAAATATATTTTAGAATCACTTTGCCAGGTTTCATAACACACACACACACACACACACACACACACACACTCCTGGAAATCGTGATCAGAATTCAATCTATAAATCAATTTGTGATCAAATAACATTAAGGAACTACTGAATATTCCAGTCCATCAATCTAGTGTTTCACTTATTAAACTACTCTTTTGTATCTTTCAATAGATGTTATAATTTTCACTGTAGAGATCATGAACCTGATTTTTTTGTACTAGTATTTTTTATAAGTTTTCATTTTTAAAATTTTATTGCTAGTGAATATAAATGCACATGAATTTTGTGCCCTTCATTTATACCCAATTTTGCTTATTGCGGTAACAGTCATAATAATTTATTGGAATCTTCTTATTGTCTATAAGTATAATCATATGGTGAATAGAAATTATTATATTTTTCTTTTCCAATTCTTATATGTTTTTTCCTCAAGCAAAGATGAACAAACGTGATGATAGCAGGTATCTTTGCCTTTCTTTGCAAACTCGATGGAAAATTTTTCAGTACTTCAACATTGAGAACCAGAGGGGCTTCCCCTGTCTGGACTAGGCTCTAACCTATAAACCCCGAAGAAGTTAGGTACATCACTGAAGGTAAAAGGGAAGATGCCAACCTAACATGTTTCTGCCATAAAGTGTACTAGGAGCTCAAAGCAAAAATTAATTTCCACTATGGAAAAATACAGCGACATGCCTTGCATACTTAGGTTTGTGTCCTGAAGTACATGCCTTCTATGTAAGAAAATGACATTCCAGTACAGAAAGCACTGTCAGACTTTCATGTCAGTGTTTTATGGCGCTCTCCGCAGATTATCTCTTAAAGAGTTTCTTGATGAAAATCCTCCCTGTTTGAGTGCCAGGCAGTGGCTTACAGATTATCTAGCTTTTGCAGCATTTCCTGGAAGAAGGGAAGGTAGCCAGGTGCTTGAGGACCCCTTAACTGACCTGTAAGTGTATGAAGGACCTGGTGTGTTCTTTCACTACCACTGTACTAGGTGTGTGTCTGCTGGAAAGAAAGCAGAGACAATAGTACTCTCAGCTGTCTCATTCTAAAGGAAATCAGAGGTTCTGTAGTCTCACTCAGTAAAGCCACTCCATTCCTTCACACATGAAAACAGAATTTTCATTGCTAGGCCTGCATAGGGAAGGCTTTCTGTATAGTAGATGTACCTCTTTTTGAAATGTACTTGGATACTATAGAAGTCAAACCCAAGAAGTGATAAATCAAGGAACACCTCTGCCTAGGACACTAGTGCAGCAGTAGAAGTGGGCTGAAATCCTGGAGCAGCCTGAAGCTCAGGTGAACTGATCAGGGAGGTGGTTGAAACACCCATATCCCTGGCGAAGGAGTGAACTCATGTGCAGAGCTACTGGCAATATGAGGATCTATGAACAATGGATGTCATCCAAAGGCATGTTATTTATAAATAATTGCACAGAAACAATAGGTGGCATGTCCCATATCATAGCCAGGAACTAGAATTGAGAGATACAGGATGAGTCAAAGTAGAGGGTCTTGGTCGAATATGTAGAATATAACTGAGAGCTTGTGAAGCTACCAATGTAGATATAAAGATTAACATAGAGGATACATCTCAAGAAGACTGGGAGACATATGAATAGGGCAGGATAACTTGGGCTTAGGAAAAAACATTTGACATTGTCTTTAGAGATTCTTTATCTCCCCCAACAGTTTCAAACCATTACAGGCACAATATGCTGAATCAGCACTTTGAGAAAGCAGATTAATGGTAAACATTCTAATAAGCAATAATGTTGGTGAGGATGTAGGGGAAAAGGCACACTGCCGGTAGGACTGCAAATTGGTGCAACCAATCTGGAAAGCAGTATGAAAGATTCCTCAGAAAACTTGGAATGAAACTACCACTTGACCCAGCTATCCCACACTTCAGTTTATACCCAAAGGACTTAAGATCAGCATACTACAGTGATGCAGCCACATTAACATTATAGCCGCTCAACTCACAATAGCCAAACTATGGAACCAACCTAGATGCCCTTCAATAGAAGAAAGGATAAAGAAAATGTGGTATATGTACACATGAATTATAACTCGGTCTTGAAGAAAAATGAAATTATGGCATTTGCCAGTAAATGGATAGAGATGGAGAATATCATGCTAAGCAAAATAAGCCAATCCCAAGAAACCAAAGGCTGAATGTTCTCTCTGATATGCAGATTCTAATTCACAATAAGTGAGTAGGGGCTAGGGAAGAATAGATGTACTTGGTGTTAGAGGGGAATAAAATGAGGGGAAGGGATATGGCAGAAGAAAGGATAGTAGAATTAATCAGACATTATTATAATATATATATAATATATATGATTACACAACAGGTGTGATTCTACATTGTGTATGACCAGAAGAGTGAGAAGTTGTACTCCATTTATGTATGATGTGTCAAAATGCATTCTACTGTTGGGTATAACTAACTAGAACAAATAAAATTTTAAAAAAAGAAAAAACATAATAAACATTCTAGAGTTCCCAGGACCAAAGAACACCTTCCTTTCGATGTTATAAACCTAAGGTATGACCTTATTGACATTTTTAATGACAACCATGATGGAAAAATACAGACTGAAATTATATGTTATTGATAGCAACTTGGCCTGCTAAAGCCATCTCCATCTTTCTATGCCAAAGGATACAAAAGAACAGAAGATAGGAAAACAATTCATGGTGACAGATTGGGTGACAGGGCCATCTTTTTCTTTCCTCTAACATTGGCATGTTTTTTTAAAATTTATTTATTCTAATTAAGTATACCTGACAGCAGAATGCATTGTGATTCATTGTACACAAATGGAACACAACTTTTCATTTCTCTGGTTGTACATGATTCAGAGCCATACCATATGTGCAGTCATACATGTACCTAGGACAATGATGTCCATTTCATTCCACATCTTTCCTGCCCCCATTTCTCCTCCCCTCCCTCCCCTTTGACCAAAGTTCCTCCATTCTTCCCATGCCCCCTCCCCCATTATGGATTAGCATCCACTTATCAGAAAGAGCATTTGGCCTTTGTTTTGGGGGGGGATTGGCTTATTTCACTTATCATGATATTCCCCAACTCCATCTATTTACCTGAAAATGCCATACTTTTATTCTCTTTTTAATGCTGAGTAATATTCCATTGTGTATATATACCACAGTTTCTTTATCCATTCATCCGTTGAAGGGCATCTATGTTGGTTCCATAGTTTGGCTATTGTGAATTGAGCTGCTATAAACATTGAAGTGGCTGCATCACTGTAGTATGCTGTTTTTAAGTCCTTTGGGTATAGACTGAGGAGTGGGATAGCTGGGTCAAATGGTGGTTCCATTCCAAGTTTTCTAAGGAATCTCCATACTGCTTTCCAGATTGGTTGCCCCAATTTGCAGTCCCACCAGCAATGTATGAGTATGCCTTTTTCCCCATATCCTCACCAACACTTAGTGGTGCTTGTATTCTTGATAACTGCCATTCTGGCTAATGCGAGATGAAATCTTAGAGTAGTTTTGATTTACATTTCTCTAATGGCTAGAAATGTTGGACATTTTTTCATATATTTGTTAATTGATTGTATTTCTTCTTCTGAGAAGTGTCTGTTCAGCTCCTTATCCTATTTATTGATTGTTGTTTTTTTTTTTTGATGTTAAGTTGTTTGAGTTTTTTATATATCCTGGAGATCAATACCCATAAACCAAATGAATATCTATACATCAGTGATGAATCCTCTGAAAGAGATTAGGAAAACTTCTCCATTCACAATAGCCTCAAAAAATAAAATAAAATACTTGGGAATCAACTTAACAAAAGAGGTGAAAGACCTCTACAATGAAAATTACAGAAATTGAAGAAGATCTTAGAAGATGAAAAGATCTCCCATGCTCTTGGATAGGCAGAATCAATATTGTCAAAATGGCCAGACTACCCAGAGTGCTATACAGATTCAATGTGATTCTAATTAAAATCTCAATGTCATTCCTATAGAAATAGAAAAATCAATCATGAAATTCATTTGGAAAGAGACCCAGAATAGCCAAAGCAATCCTTAGCAAGAAGAGTGAAGCAGAAGACATCAGAATACGAGACCTTAAACTATACAACAAAGCTATAGTAACAAAAATGGCATGGTATAGACATATAGACCAATGGTACAGAATAGAAGACAAACCCACATAAATACAGTTATCTCATACTAGACAAGGTTGCCAAAAACATACATTGGAGAAAAGGTAGCCTCTTTAAGAAGTGGTGCTAGGAAAACTGGAAATCCATATGCAGCAAAATGAAACTAAACCCCTCTCACCATGCACAAAATCAACTCAAAGTGAATCAAAAATTTGAGCCTAATTGAGGAAAAAGTAGCCCCAAATCTCCATCATGTCGGATTAGGCCCCGACTTCCTTAATAATGAAGTGAAGAGAGAGCCTATATTTTGGTATATTTCTTGTCAATACCACAATGCTAGAATCAGGGCTTTGCTGTGGTAGTTGAACCACAGCAAATACACATAGCTGGGGCTGAATGTGATTTAGATCCTGTCTCTAAATAAAATACAAAAAATAGGGCTGGGGATGTGGTTCACTTGAGTGCCCCAGAGTTTGATCCCTGGTACCCACACACCCCCTGAAAAAAAGAATTAAGCTAAGTGAAATTATAAACACCTTTAAAATAGTCATTTTTCTGTGTATAGCCTTTCTATTTTCTTGATGTTTTGGTCATTGAAAAGGAAAAAAACATTAAAAAAAATACGATATGTCTATACTCAGACACTATTTGAATATGATGCATTCACATTTCAATTTAAATTTACTACCTGCCAGGCTCAATTGCCAAGGAGATGTTCAAGCACAACTCATTTTTCTCAATTTTGAGTTATAACATATTCCTTCTGTTACTCTAAATTCTGTCTCAGCCTATCCAGCTGGCACAGGAAGGGTGGAATAAGTGGTACTAAATTGGCTCTTCATAAGAGGTAGGACAAGAGCCACTGGTTTGGCTCCCCCAGGGATGGAGAATGAATAGGTCTTTATCCTTTTTCTCTTCTCCTCTCACCCCTGTTCACCTTTTTCTTTCATGTCTTTTGATTCAAAGAGGCAGCTTCTGTTAACTGTTCACCGAGTGGAAACATGACTATGCTCTCTGTGTTTGGGATTTTGTGTCTGGGGCTGCTGGGGATGATGCTGTCACCTCCCGTGGAGAATTCCACAGAGGTGTGTTTGCCAGTCTAGTCATTACCCGATCAAACCAGGTCCCACTGGGAGCACTTTGTGGTTCTTTTATATTTTAGTGTACTTACTCCAGCACCTCCCTCACACTCCTTTGCTCCTTGAGACAGTTTTGTGCTCCTCACTTGGAATGGCCTTTTAGAAACAGACTCCTCTCTTCTGCTTGCTGCAGAAATGGTCTGTTTCCTTTTCTTACAGAGTTGATGAGCAAGTGCTAAGTTTGTGTTCACAATGGGGAAATTCAGAAAAAGTATCAAGTCAAAAAACATGAGCCCCTTTCCAAATGTGACTCTCTGGCTGCAGTAGTAAAATCTTAGGACCAAAATAGGCTTAATAATTTTAAATATAGAGAAATTATTTATTAGTGTGAACTTTGAGTATGAGGGTAAGAAAAGGGAAAACATACTCTTTTTTGTATCTGTCCATCAAGATTCATTTTATTACTGGCACTTGTCAAACTATGGGCTAGCATGCTTCCTCAAGCGTCTTCTAGCTCAACTCCCTACAAATTTATCTGCATGGAAAATATGTCCGATATTACACTTAAGATATCTTTGTTTTATTTTACTTAAAATTTTTGTTTTGGATTTGACATATTGAATGCTTTATGTTTTTTTTTTTAATTTTTTGTAAGTTCTTGATTGACCTTTATTTATTCATTTATTTATATGTGGTGCTGAGGATCGAACCCAGTGCCTCCCACATGTGAGGTAAGCACTCTACCACTGAGCCACAATCCCAGCCCTGAATGCTTTATGTTTTTACATGAATACTTATATATTTCCCAGTACAATATAATGAAAACGTCATACTACACAGGAATGCATGCGGCGGGGTATGTGAAAGTGTATGGGGGTATAACGTTGCTTCATGGTTGAGAACTGTGATTAAAAGGCACTTCCCGGGCTGAGGCTGTAGCTCAGTGGTAGAGCACTTGCCTTGCACATGTGAGGCACTGGGTTCGATCCTCAGCACCACATAAAAATAAAAACAAAACAAAATAAAGATATTGTGTCCAGCTCTAACTAAAAATATATATATAAAAAAAGGCACTTTCCACAGCTGTGACTATACAGATGGCAAGATCCAAGTCAGAGAGGCTGAAAGGACCTGTGAAACCATAAGCCCCCAAATAAACTTTTCCTCAGTTATTCTGGTTGGGTCCTTTAGTCACAGCAGAGAAAAAGCTGAATAAAAGAGTTAAACTGAGGCCAGAGTAATTGCAAGGTACCTGCTAAAGGAATACCCAGGGAGAAGGGCATTCCAGTAAAAGAAACAGCCGTTCCCAGGACACTGAGGCAGAGGATGCTTGGTATTCTCAAGGAATAGGCATAAGGCTACCTGCAATAATTAGGAGAGTTGTGTGGGACGAGTCCAGTGAGAAAAGGGATTACCCAGACCTAAAGTTTTGGAATACGTTTTGAGTGTGAAATGAAATTCTTGGAAGATTTGAAACTGTTTCAAGCAGTATCATAAACTTCATGATCGCATATCAAGAACAAAAGTGAAATTCTGAGCAGAGGACTGAATCAGACCTGTATTCTAACAGCACTCAAGAAATGAAATAGGGGCTAGGATTGTAGCTCAGTGGTAGAGCGCCTGCCTCACATGCGTGAGGCACTGGGTTCGATCCTCAGCACCACATAACAATAAATAAAATAAAGATATTGTGTCCATCTACAACTAAAAAAAAAATTAAAAAAAAAATGAAATAGACTAAGACTGTTACCCTTTCTGGTCATACTATAGAAACTCATATAAAATGATATATACACATATTTATTCTACCTGAATGCGTGATAGAATAAAAGTGGTTCAAGGATGTAAGTGTGAAGTCTGAGTAATTTTAATCGGCCCTGACCTCCCATTCTGCCAACCATAAAAGTGGTGGTTCTGTTGAGAATTCTCAGGAACCAAAATCCAAAGGGAATTCCAGGCAAGAGTATGCCTATGAGATCTTGTTTCAAGGGCCACTGTCATTCTCATTCAAGCAGTTGTGCTTCCCTGTTTGTTTTTTTTTTTTCAGAGCATCATTCACTCCATTTTCTCTAGTTCTTTTTCATGCTCTTAGAAGCCAGGCTTTAACCCATTTTTTAAAAATTCACACAAAAGAATAGCTCTTTCTTCTTTTGATTCCATATCAGGCTCTCCCAGCTCACTGGCCAGTGGTAAGTTTTGCTCTTTATAAGGTGATTTTAACCTCCACAGTAAATGAGGAGTAAATTTTATTTCAAATGTGATTATTCTGCTCTGTTGCTCTGTACAGGTGCTAAGATGCTGGCCATGGTTCACTGACTTAGAGGAGGAAAGTGTTCAGTTTTTGTCTTAAGCTGAACATACCTACCATGTCCCTGCCATGCCTCTAAAAATATTTCAGTGGTAATAGGCTATAGCACACATACACACAAATGTTCATAATCTCTGATCCTGACTACGTATGCAAAATAAGCCTTTTCTCTTTGTAATTGTTTGATGCAACATTTTCATCTCATCTCTACTTGTTTATAGTTTGTTCTTTCTTACTTAAGAACAGTAGTACTTGTGCTTTGTACATCTTTAAATGAAGTGTTCCAACTCTTCAAATGTGCATCTACTAAATGTTGTCTTTGTTTTATTCAAAATAATTTTATGCAGAGAATATGCCTCTATTATAGAGTCCCAACCCGATATTGTGGCTTGCTCTTTACCCTTACCTGCCCCTTCAGTCACCCTAGGCTCTTATTTTCCTCTAAGTATACCATGTATTTTCCTGATTATACTGCTTTGTATGTGTGGTTTGCTCTGCTTGAAATGTCCTGTAACCTAACTTCTCTTGTGAATTTATATTTCTCCTTCAAAGCTCAGGAAAAATAATGCTTTCCCTGAGAAGCTTTTTTTCTGTTCCTTATACACAGATCTAGCACCTGTTCTCAAGAGCTCATGCCGAGATAGTGAGGCCTCCTTTAGAGCATTTAGTTCTAGCACCATGGTTACTTAATTCTATCACTCAATTCACCATCCCTGACATATCCTAGGCTCAATACAAGCTTATTTTCTGAACTAATAGCTTGAGACCATTTTAAATAATCAATGTGAAGTATTCAAAGTTTCCTAGCCAATTTGCTCCTGTGTCATTTGCTCATCAGCATCCAATACAAACAACTTTAGGGTGACTGACCTCAAGAGATTTTAAATGCACCGAGATGGAAAATAATCTCTATCTTTTCTCAGGTACCCTAGACGTTCTGGTAAAAACTGGAGATATCTGAGACTCATTTTATTTTTATGATGGTTGTTCTCATCATTTATCATCTCCTGGGAATATTCGCAAAAAATCATACAAGGCCATCTTCTGTCATGTCCATTTAAAGTAGGTGACAGTAAACAAATGTCTGTTTGTATCTCTGGGCATTTTATAAAGACTGAGTCTTGGCACAAAGTGAGAGGTGAGCTATGGAATTTTAGATTCTCTGGATGGAGCAGCAGAGATGCTAGGTAGAGTCTGACCAAAAGGCCTCCCTGACCTTCCAAATCTTTGTGTGGCCCTGGGGAGTGCCAGGAAAGATATAGAATCTGGAGCACTTAGAGAACTGGCATTCATGAGTTTATCCATGTGTTTGTTCATTCTTTGGCAGCAGTCTACAGAGCTCCCTGGGGCAGCCATTTGCTGGGTGTTGGAGCCACAATGTCAGATGAAACAGAAAGAGGTCTTGCCCCCATGATACTTCTAACTTTGGAGAGCAAACATGAGCACATGAGTAATTTAATTGCGACAGTTTCGATAAATGTTGTGTTTAATATTCTGAGGTGTTATAAAACAGTGGAGGTGGGTGTTAACTTCACTGAAGTGTTTTTGAAGGAGGTGACACTTAAGCTGAGCCCTGGAGGAGTGTGCAGCAGGGCAAGGCAGTGAGACATGGGGAGGAGAAGGCTCAGGGGTGTGTGGCTTCCTTGCCATTCTCCATAAGTTTGCCACACATGACCAATAGCGTTGGTTTTTTGGTTTCTGTTTCTTTATTTTTGAATTTGAGTCTTAGAAAGTTAAAATTTACTTTTGTTATTTGGCATGACTTTTATTTGTGAGAGGAAGACATGGCATTGAAAGGATTAAAATTATACTCATTAATAAAACAGCATTATGCTCAATGAAATGAGCCCGTCACAGACAAATACAACAGGATTCCATGAATGTGGGGTGTCTGAAGTAGTCAAATTAGTAATCAGAGTGGAATGGTGGTTACTAGGGTTTAAGGAGAGTGAGAACTGAGAAGTTACTAACAATTGGCATTTTCATTTTATTTTTATTTTTTAAAAGGTTTTACAAATATTTTTTAATTGTTAATGGACTTTTATTTTATTTATTTATATGCGGTGCTGAGAATCAAACCCAGTGCCTCACGCATGCAAGGCAAGCGCTCTGCCACTGAGCCACAACCCCAGCCCATGAAGTTTCACTTTAAATAAATAACCTCTGAAGAGCTGCTGTCCAATGTGTCTCCCATCTGCAATACTATGTTGTGCACTTAAAAATTTAAGAGAGTTGATCTCATGTTAAGTGTTCTTACCACAAAAAGTAGAATAAAATATCAAAATATGATAAAAACACAGAACACACTAAAAGTTTTCTTTATGCTTTTGGGCTTCTTTGGCCACTTATGGAAGGAAAAACAAAGGGGCAAAAGAAAGGAGAGGATTCTTGGAAATAACTATGGAAGGAACAAAATCACACAGAGAAAACAGAACAAAATGCAGGTAGACTGATGGATGGTGTGTTCCAGTTACTGAAAAAAAATGGATTTGTCCTTACTTCCTGGAGCCTCATGGTTCAGAGCACTATCTTTTATCATTCCCTCAAGGTATAAAAATTACTAGGTTAGTTCATGTTCACCACCTTCAATTCTTCTTTATTTTGATATCTTCAAATAAATTATTCTCTGAGTTTCAGTGCCGAGAATCAGATAAATGTGAGGGCTGGATAAATTGAAGGCAAGAGCCGTGGCAAGCCTTCGTTTGCTGATATGGTCTATGCAGTGTGCAGTACGATGGGCTAGAATACAAAAGTAGCCAGGAAATAGACAAAATGTCAGATTTCAGTTCTGGTTGCAGGACACTCTAACTTTGAGAGATCTGTAGGCCTCAACAGCTCATGGTATTGGAAGTGGAGACAGATATCAATTCCCTCTCTCTAGTCAGAGAGAGGACAGCATGACAAATTGGTTGATACTTACACATAGGATGGGTTTATCCATACTGAAAAGGAAGTCAGCATGTGACATTTGTGACAGTGTTGGATTTCAATTGAGTGGGTCACTTGAATTTAAAATATGAGAGGTAAAGAGGAAGAGAGAAAATAGTCAACGGTTAAGGTGAGGTAACAGTGTGAGGGAGGAGCTATGACAATAATTAGAAAAATAACTCAGCCAATTGTACATTAGAAAGGAAAATGTGAGCATGTGGGAGATGTGGCTGCCATCGACACCAAGTGCCTTTCCCCACGGTGCTCAACACTCAAAACAGACTCACCAACCAATAGCTCCAAACCACATATCACAGAAGACACAAAACAAGTAAAAGAAGCTTGAGCAACTTTTGAAAAGTAATGTTTAAAAACTATCAATGGGGTGCCAGGTATAGTGGCACATGCCTATAATCCCAGTGACACAGGAGGCTGAGGCAGGAGGATTGCAAGTTCAAGGCCAGCCTCAGCAATGTAGACCCTGTCTCAAAAAGGATTAGAGTTGTTGCTCAGTGGTGGAGCATCCAAAGTTTCAATCCCCAGTACCCAAAACAAACAACGGCAATGAAAAGCCAATGGATTAATGGAAATAAAGTTAGTGAGACTAGAATCATGTGCCTTGAACTTTGGTGGTATACATAATATAATGGCACAATCAAACAATAGCTACTTAGCACACACATTCACTTATGCATCTGGAAAAGTCACCATTTAAAACATAATTTTTTAAATTTACCATCCTACCTGTTGTCCAGATGATTTCCTCTTTTAAAGGATGTGAAAGAAAACAATCTTAATACAGAACATAATAAATTTAAGTAACTATCAGATAATATATTCTAACAGTCTATCTGGCCACTATATGAATCTAATAGTATACTGAAAGAAAATTTAAAATCATGAAATAATTCTTCCATTTAACAAATATATAACGCATTTTGTAGGTAATATGTCAAAGGGGGTTTATTAACTTTTATTTCTTTGTCATGAAAGTTCTAATTTATCTTTTTCCCTTAATTCCTATTAAAATACTAAAGTGATTTAAGAGAATCAAGTGGGTGTTTCATACTTATAAATATATCTTCCCTTGCTATCATCCAAATTAAATGTATTTCTTTGTTAAAACACCTTGTGGTAAGATCTTAACCAAGCTCTCTCTAGTATTAATGAGAAATGGTGCACCCACCTACAATCAATACACTTCTAAAAATATGTTTTTTAAATTTTGCATTAAACAGATTTTCAAAATACTTAGGATAGTAATAATGTGCTTTGGGATGTAGAGGATAGAAGATGAAATGTTTTTAATAAAGCAGGAAGAAAGGAAGGCAGAAATGAGGGAAGGCAAGTGGTATGACGGGTTCTCGTGCAGCTCTGCGGTACGCCCGCCTTCGTTCCTACTTAAACTCTGCTCTACGGCCACATTGAGTGAGTTTCCCTAACCTCCTCAGCCTTGGTTTCCTTACCTGAAGAGTGGGTGGGAGCAGGGCCCACCTCATAGGGTTTTTGTAAGTGTCCAATGAGTGCATGTCTGTGAAGTTCACAAAACAGTGACTATACCTGGTAGAGTCTCATCGATTAAATAGAATCTATTTTCTTTTAAAAGGAAAATATTCCCATGCTGATGCAACTGAAATATTCACCAACTCCCTGCTTTATTGAGGTATAATTGACAAAAATTTTTGAGTATTCTCACCATTCCTTTTTTAAAAGTACCTTTTTAGTTTATTTATTTTTATGCAATGCTGAGGATCGAACCCAGTGCCTCACATGTGCTAGGCAAAGGCTCTACCACTGAGCTACAGCCCCAGCCCTCCTCATTCCCTTTTGTTGTCTGGGCACATCAGATAGTAGAGGAGGTGGGGCGAAGTGCCCTCTGCCTCTGCTGGTGTGAATTCTCTCCAGCTTCTGAGAGGAGGGCCACCATTCCATGATTTTCTCTTCCTCAGTTCTTTGTCCTCTGTCACTTCTTTTCCCCTCTTCTCCTACATAGGAATCTTAACAAGTGGATCAAAGGTAAATCACACAGATTTGTGGAATAGAATTTGGGGTAAGAATTGTTCGGAATGAGAACAGGTAAGAGCTTTTGCGTATTTGAGATCCAGGGTCAATTCTGTGGTCCTTGTGCACATTCAAGGAGTGCACTTTTCTCGTCTATGGGGAACAATCTAAATGCTGCAGAGGCTGAAAGGAGAGAGCGTCCCTTATGCCAAAGAAATGTATCCTTGCAAACATACAAAGTTAACTCCCACCTCCACGGAGATATGTGATAAAGGCCATGAGAACCGCTGCCCCAAGAACCGGAACATGAATGATGCTATTATAGACTCTGAAGTCTTCACAAGACTTCTATTTGGGGAAATTTTTTTTCTCTTGGGTTTGGAAGCAAATTTCAAATAAAATAAACAGTCTTTATATCTACTCCCTTTTGAAATTTAGTCTTGAAATTATCTCAATATAAGGGAAATATTCATAGACATCGGGTCACTGTAATATTTTAAAAATATTTTCTGAATGCAAGCAAACTTGGAGGAAAGTTAATTATAGTTTATTTTGTAAGTAAAGTAAGACAAAGCTGTAAAAATGATCATTACAAAAGCACTTGTGATATAATGTTTAGTGAAAAATCAGAATAGTGCTTTTTAATAAAAGACAAAAAATACTTTAAAATAATGGCAATCGGTGGGAATTGTGGAATTATTGATTTTTAGTTTTTCTAATTTTCCTTAAAACCATTTCAGTGTTTTCAAATGTAGTATTAAAAATAAAATCACAAGCCGGGCACGGTGGTGCAAGCCTGTAATCTCAGCATTTAGGGAGGCTGAGACAGGAGAATCGCAAGTACAAAGCCAGCCTCAGCAACTGCGAGGCGCTAAGCAACTCAGTGAGACCCTGTCTCTACATAAAACACAAAATAAGGCTGGGGATGTGGCTCAGTGGTCGAGTACCCCTGAGTTCAATCCCCAGTACCAAAAAAATAAAAATAAAAAAATAAAAAAAATAAAATCACAGATTTGAGATATTCAACTACAGTTATTACTGCCACTAGGAAATTAAGGTTAAAATCTGTCATGATTCCCCAAATAGTAAATAGTCTGTAATTTTCCAGAGGAAAACTTTCAGAATGCTGAGATGCTGAAATCAGGGAAATTTTCTTGCTGCTTTTTTTTTTTTATATACTGGGGTTTGAACCCAGGGCCTTTGCACATACGAAGCCAATCTTCTACCACTGAGCTAAATCCTCAGCCTTTTAAAATTTTATTTTTGAAATGAAATCTCACTAAGTTTTGGAGGCTGACCATAAACTCACAATCCTATTGCCCCAGCCTCCTGAGTAATTGGAATTACAGGTATGCACCACTATCCGTGCCTCTGAAAATGTATCTTTGTCTGAAATTCCTTATCTTATGGAGAATAACTGTAAGATATTCCATGGATGTTGGGAAGATTAAGTATGATAATGCATGTTAAGTTGCATAAATTTTTTTGATATCATAAAATTATTAATTTTTTGTATTAACATATTTCAAAGATTTGACATATTAACTAAAAGTAACATTATTTTGGGAATAGACATTCAAAGTGAAAGATCCACAAGATAAATGCCAAATCATCATTATCCTATAAGTCAATAATTTATTTTTAAACATGAAAATAAAGAGATGAGGCTATAAGCATGGTGGTGCACATCTGTAATCCCAGCAGCTCAGGAGGCTGAGGCAGGAGGATCAAAGCCAGCATCAGCAACTTAGCAAGACCCTAAGCAACTTGGGGGAGACCCTGTTTCAAAAAATCAAAAGTTCTGGAAGTATGTCAAAATGGATTCTACTGTCATGTGTAACTTAAAAGAGCCAATAAAAATTTTTTTAAAAGGGGTCTGGGGATGTATCTCAGTGGTAAAGTGCCCCTGGGTTCAATCCCCAGTACCAAAAAAAAGAGAGAGAGAGAGAGAGAGAGAAGGCAATTTTTTGATACTCTGCAAAATTCTGATTATGGTTAGGCCATGCTTCCTATAATGAACAAAATTCACAGAAGAATAGGGGCACTAGCTGATAAAGTCATTACTGAGCAAGCCCAAAGGAGATATGGGCAGGAGCTCAAGAGCTCAGGCACTGAACCAGGCTACCTGGTTCCAGTACCAGCTTTGCCACCTGCTGCATCAACTTGAATACTCTATTTGACCTCAGTTTCTCTATCTGTAAAGTGGGGTTAACAGCAAGACTGTCTTTACAGTGTTATTGTAAGAATTAAGTGAGTCCATATGTGCAGGGAGCTGAGAGCATTTCCTGCTACATGAATGATTGCCATGTAATTTCTCTAGAAAATTTGCCCAGGAAGATTTATGTCTGTGAATATTGTCATCTTTTATCTAATTTTGATTTGATGAGCAAACCACTCAAAGAGGTAATAAAGTAAAATACAACTCTTAGAAAATGTACATTTTGATGCTTTTAGATGCTGAAAATCTTTAAATTCTTAAAGTATAAATATTTACCGAATGAGTACAGCAAATCATCTTGCAGGGCAATTTAACACAAAATCCCTCCTCCTGCTGCTTTATGTATCTGATAAAGAAAAGATTCATTCATGGCATGTTAAGCAATCAGGACTCTAGATGAGAATTTTAAAAAATCACCCAAATTATCAATCATATTTTTTTTGTCACTGATCAAAATATGTAACAAGAACAACTTAGAAGAGGGAAACTTTATCTTTGCTCACAGCTGCTGGAAATCAGAGAGAGAAGAGGCCACAGGTCGGGGAAGATGAACCCTTCCAGGGCATACCCTTCCTGCCTACAGTTACTGCCCAGTCAGTCCATTCAAACTAGGATGAAATGATTAGATTCCAGCTCTCACAAACTAATCATTTCATCCCCAAACATCCCTGCATTAATGTAGGAACTTCTGGGGAACACCTTGTATTTAAATCATAACAGCTACATTGGAGGGAACTGTTCTGTCAAGTATCAAAAGGCCCAGTAGCACCCTTCTTGTCTCAACTTCAAAAATTGGTATATGTGATAAGTGCAAACTTAATACAAAGATAAGTTCATCTGTGATCACTGATTTTATGAAGGTATTTCCTGCAGGAATGCTATAAATACACAATTTCTTATGCCATAAATGAATTCATTTTGTAGAAGTTATAACGGTAAACATTTAAAGAACATGTCTTAAATAGCTCAGTTAGACCCATACCATTGGTATCATATTGAAAAATATTTTACATACAATGTTTTGATCATCACTATCACAGAGTTCTTATTGCCAACCATCAAGTACTTGACATGAAGATTTTTATGGCACCAGCACTGAAGTTTTTATCCCAGCCTGCTTTTCTTGTTTTCTTCTTCTGAGAGATGACACTGCCATCCACTGAGTTACCCTGTCTCATGACCTGGAGTGGATCTTGCCCTCTCTCCCCCTTGCGCTGTCTCCACCTCCCACCCCGTCATTTACTTCATTCTCTCAGGTCTCTCCTCTAAATAGCTTCCATCGAAGGGCCCATCTCGTTTGTGTTTCTGTCAATCTCAGACCGTCATCCTCTTCATCTGTACTATTTCAACACTTTCTAAGTGGTTTCCCCTCTAGGCCATCTGTGACATTAATTTAAAAGGATGACCTTAAAGCAATTCTAACATCCTCATCTAATTACATTAGTAGGCATTTCCCAGAGTTCTCTGCAACACTCATTCTGCAGTGTTAAAGATGGTACATTTGGGAAAGGCCGGGCTCACAGGATTCTTCACTACAAGAATTTTCAGCATTTTTAAGACTTATACATTATGAATGTTCAAGAGGATATTATAATACCTAACTTTTCCTAAATTTTACTTATCGTTTGTTTTTGGAACAGCACAGAGAGGACCATTGTTCTGTGGAATATACTTTATCACATACTACTTATTGCCTCCCCAAACCCTTAAAATTCACATCAACCTACAAGACAAGGCATAAATTCCTTAACATGACTGACCAGGGCCTGTGTGGTCAGCCTCTACTATCACCCTCACCAGGTATACTGCAGCTATTTTGGCATGCATCTTTGGTTTTGGACCCATCCAACTCTTTCTTTCTTTCTTTTTTTTTTTTTTTGGTACTGGAGATTGAACCCAGGGGCACTTGACCACTGAGCCACATCCCCAGCCCTATTTTGTGTTTTATGTAGAGACGGGATCTCACTGAGTTGCTTAGTGCCTCATCATTGCTGAGGCTGGCTTTGAACTCGCGATTCTCCTGTCTCAGCCTCCCTAAGTGCTGGGATTACAGGCGTGAGCCACAGCGCCCGGCTCCATCCAACTCTTTCTAGATCACAGGTTGCACCTATTGTCATGACTCACATGCTCTTCCCTCTCTACTTGAAGTACATTCCTTGTCTACTTGATGAAGTCCTCTTCATCCCTAAATCAGGTATAAATAGTACCTGACCACTCAAGTCGACTACTACTTCTACACCTCTGGAACTTTCTTCTCTTGTAGACTTCATCACATTTTCTGAAAACCGTCTGTGCAAAGAGCATTTCCTATACAAGACTTTGGGAGTGATCCATGGCCAGTGTTCAATGCTGTGTGCCCTGCATTTGTCACATGGTGCTGAGTAAGAAAATGTAGGACTACAATGAATTCAGAGTCAAGTCTATGTTTACTAATATGTGATGACTTCAGCCATGCAAATAGTATCAGTAGAAACATATCAGAACCGGGCACCTACTAAAAAAGATGTCCTCAAATCAAATTTTGGGCCTTTGAAGCTTTGAAGCTTACTTCCTACTTTCTCTCTCTTTATTTTTGGCTTTTGTGGTCTCCATACCTCTAAATAACAGAAAAAGAATGGCCTTCAGAGGGACTGAAATTCCTATTGAATGTGTCACATCTCAGATCTTGGAAGAAGATCAAAGAAGCAGCAATAAATAGGGTTTTTTTTTGTTTTTTTTTTTTCCTTTTGATTTAACCACTCACTCTTGGTTGGCTCTAGATCATTCATTTTTGAAAACAAGATAATTGTGGCAACAGCTGTCTGTAAGAAGCCAGCAATGCAGTTGGCTTTTCTCCAAGAGAAAGGAAATTAAGATAATGAGTTTATTCAGAATAATAACCTTATAGAGTTTGGACAATTAAAATGGGCATATAGAACCCATAATTTTACATATAACAAAATGGATGGGTCCCAGGAATTAGGAGACTTATCCAAAGTGAAAATAATCAGAAATTCACATTTTTTAGGTTGCAAAGATGTGTTTTCACTCCTGTTTAAAATTATGGTTCAAGAAAGACTCAAGTAGTAAGAGTAGAGACCAGGCAAAATAGTATCAGCAAGGTTTTGTCTCTTTTTACCTTTCCTTTGTGTATAACATTAATTTTATACTAATTGACATTTTATGTAATGGGCCATTTGAGCAGAGGCATGTGGAGAGGATGGATCCAGGGGGAGGAAGGAGTGGTTGATGTGCGCAGCATGGCTGAACACTTGGCTAGGCAACAGGTGTTAAGATGAAGTAGTATTGTGAGTTCTCGAAAGATGGATGAAAAGCATTCTTTCTGTTAACTTTTGTTTCTTAGTGAAGGAGACCCCAATTACTGACTCATCACTCAGCATATTTTTAAAGTGAAAGACAATTAGCCAGACTAAAGACAAAACAAAAAGGCTTTACCACTTACGGAAGCACCAAGTGGTTTAGACAGTTCAGACCTAAGGCAATGGAGATGTGGAAATGAATGTAGGTTGTCACTGTGGTAGGTTGTCCTTATCTTTGCTTAGAGCGGTTGCAGCATTGGGTGAGTGGCAGCTATAGGAAAAGACACAATCCTTTTGTGGTTAAATTGGGCTGGTGAAGGCTCCATGGCTACAGAAATCAGTAGAATCTAAAGCTGGATGTGGCTTTGCTAGAATGAGGGCTGTCTGTGAAAGAAGTGGGGCCTTTCACTTGGTATTTGAGAAACTCCAGTAATGCTTCTCAGGGTGGAAAGTGAGAATGGGCAATCTATCTGATCTTTGTTTTTGTTCCTTACTCTCTTCCCTCTTTGCTCTTATTGCCTCTTCACTTTAGAGGTGTGTGTGACATTTGATCTCATCATATACATATAAAGCTTTTACAATCTATCTAAATATGTACAGGGCCAGATTGCTAACATGCTTAGTAGATTGTATGCAACCTTTAAAAAATAGTTTGGGAGAACATACTACTTCGGATAAAACAAAAGGAGTTTCTTTTTTTAAAAAAATTAACTTTTTGCATCCATTTATCATGTACAACACGATGTTTTGAAATATGTGTACAACATGGAACAGCTAAGCCAAGCTAATTAATGTACACATTACATCACATATTTTCTTTTTGCTGTGAAAACACTTAAAATCTCTCTTAGCAATGTTCAAGTTGTAATACATTGCTATTGAGTATAGTCACAATTAATCTGAATTTATTCCTCATTACTGAAATTTTGTATGTCTTGATCAACATCTCTGCAACATACCCAACTCCCAGGACCCTTGGTAACCACCATTTTACTTTATTTTTACAAGTTTAATATTTCTAGATTCCATATATAAAAATGAGATCATGTAGTATTTGTCATTCTGTACTTATTTCAATTAACATGATATATTCCAATCTAATCCATGTTATCACAAATCACTAACTTTTCCTCTTTTTGATGGCCAAGTAGTATTCCATTTGGTATATATTCCACATTTTATTTATCCAGTCATATTAATAAACACACAGGGTGCTTCCATATCTTGGCAATTGTGAATAATGCTGCAGTGAACTTGGAAGTTCAGGTGTCTCTAACAAACTGTTTTCACATCCTTTGATACGTATCTAGTAGTGGGATTGCTGAATCATATGATAGTCCTATTTTAAATTTTAAGGCAGCTCCACACTGTTTTTAATAATGGTTGTGCAAAAGTAGTTTTTAGTAGAATACATTTGGGTGGCACTCTTCCATTTGAACACATGTGAAGAGTAATTGAAGCATTAACTTAAAGTGAAATTTCCAACCTTAGCACTTTGACATTTTGGCTATCTAATGCTTTGTTAACCAAGTTAATCTATCAGAGACTGAGATCAGTATGCAGTGGGCAGGGAGGATGAGGAAATGGACTGTAATTGAATGAGGCAACATGAGCATCAACTCTTGCTCTTTCTGATTTCCTGAATACAGGAAGATATATCAGGAACACTTGCCGGTCAAAAAGGATCATCCACCCCTATTAATGAAGCCTAGATGAAGCTGGTATAGGGTTTCATAAATGGTTGTCAAATTTATTTTTCTCTGAAACAATCAAAGTAGATAAATCTTAACCGTCTATCTGTCCATCCATTCACCCATTCCTCTACCCATCCATCCACCCATCTAACTTCCAAACAAGAATGTGCTTATCTTTTTGAAACAATGCAAACCATATTACTCCTGTGATTACATTCCTTCTGTGGTTTTCCATTGCTCTTAAACTGAGCCAAAGTCCTTTCCATGCTGCAAGGACCTGCCCCTCCTGTCTATCTGACACAAGTTGAATCACCATTCCCTCTCTCCAGCTAATCTGCTTTTTGCTCCCTGCTTAGTATCTCTGCATATGCACCTAAAATTCTGTTCCCTCTGCTCTGGCTCTTGCCCTTCCATGTGCTGGCTGCTTTTCATGTTTCAAATCAGAGCTTAAATGTCACTTCCCTAGAGAAGCTCCTGTACCAACGTTCATTTCACGTCAAAGCGCTCCTTGAGTTTTGCTCACTAATGTACTCCTGAACAAGGTATAAGAAATGGTGTATGCTCAGGACATATATTTTAATAAATAAATACATTGCTTCAAGTGTTTATTACCTATAGTAGATCATAAGCTTTTGAAGGGCAAGGAGTATATATCTATTTTGGTCATCATTGTATAATCAATGCCTAGGTCTGTCCCAAGTCCAACAAATGGCAAGAAATATTTTTGAAGAAATAAGTGGACTAATTAATTAGATTACTTATAAGGTTTAATTCAGGTTTAAAAAATGACAACTTGTGATCCTACTATTAGTCTGCCATGAATACGGGAGGGAAAAGTTAAATTTTAGTAAACTACTTAAAATGATATAGCTTCAAGGTTAAATACAAGTGCAGATATCTATTCAAGTTGGATTTATTATGGGAAAAATTCCCTAAAATTATTGAGCTGGGTTTAAAACTTCTTCCCCTTTCTTATAAAATCGCTAGAATATTCCTTTATTAATATTTCATATGATTCTGTAACTACTTTAAGAGATCCTATAAAATTTGTTAATGAGGTTTATTCTGTTAATGGCCATGGGGTGCTCTCAAGACTTAAATTATGGACCACATGAAAGACCAATATTTACATTGCAGTGTTACCAATGTAAAATGATTTCCAATATTGGCCACCAGATGGCAATGTATGGGGAAAACATTTCCTCGCTTGTAGAAGAATTCCTTCTTCAGTCGCTTGGTGGCGTCTCTCCATTGTTTTCAGGAACTCTTGACCAACTCCTCCGGATTCCTTCTGTGTTCTCTGCCTGCATTGCTTTCTGTTCTGCAGTTTGTCCCTTTCACAGAGGCTCCCACATGCAATTCCAGTCCTGTATCATGTTTCCTAAAGAAAAAGTCTTTGGAATATTTCTTTGAAGGATATTCATTGTGAACATTTTTCATTTTAATTGTAGAAACTACACTTGATAGCAGAATAATTTTTTTCTTCTATATTTAAAGGAAACTGAATTGTATAGCATCATTTAAGTTTTATGAGAAAATTATATGTATGTATCTCAACGGAAAAAAATGTTGAGTGTTTTTGTGATGTTTTAAAGCTCTCTGATCAGCTCATACAATAACATCAGGTTACTACATTACATTATGATCTTACATAGGGAACTTCAAGCTGTACTCTTTGTACATTCTTTGTTTATGACAACTTCTTATTTAAAAAAATATTTAGGGTAAAATACACAAACATGTCAAGATTCAATATAATTGATACTTTTAATTTATAATACTTGGAGGTTAATCAATGTTTTAGAATATATATATATTTCTTAAAAGACTGGAAATTTTTCTTTTGAGCTTAGTTATATTCTCATTAATTTAATAAATTTTATAAAACAAAAAGATGATCATGTTTTCAATGGTAACTCTTTTGTAGCACTCTAAAGATGCTTCCAACAAGTTTGGCTATTAACAGTCTGCAAATAAAATGAGCAAATTTTGCAAGTGCTATTTTTAAATCAAAGTGGGTATCCCACATGAAATGTTATTTTCATTGCCTACTGTTTAAAAGCAAATCATAGATTTCTTAAAGCTCATTAGAGATAATCTGCTTTGGATTAAATCTCTCTCCTCTTTTTCTGCATGAAAATTTTTTATCTGTGTATCTTCAAGGGGCTTTTCCTTGTGCTTTGTACTATAAGGCTCTCTACTTTCAAAGAGCCTGTTTCCAAATTACACAGATCTTATATTTAAGATCTTGAGAGCTCTTCCAAAACGTGACGCTCAGGCTGACAACCATAGGTGGCCATGTAAGCGTGTAGCAATAATTGGACACATATCAACAACACTTACAGCAGGGCTCTGTTGAAAGTGTTTTGGTCAGATGAGAAAATCAAGTAGACAATAAGAGAAAGTCATGATTAGCTGGGCTGAGGAAAGGGGCTTTGTCCTGTGGACCCCTTAAATCAGTTCAGATAGGATTTTCAATGAGTGACAAAATATAAAAACCAAGTAAGTTAAAATACAAGGAAAATATGTCCTCTTACCTAGAAGGAGGGCCTGGAGAATAATAGTCCAGGTGGGTTAATAAGAGCCTGAATGATATCCTTTCTGACTTTGACTTCTACCATCCATCTGGCAGCGTCATCTTCTGGCTTGTGCCCTCATGGTGACTAGAGTATGACTCATGTTTTCTGGAATCATACTCAAATACTACAATGTCCAGAGGAAGAAGACACTACCTAGCTATGCTCCCTCAGGTCTCATTGGCCAGAGTTGGCTGCATATTCCTTTCTAAAACAATCCATGGAAAAACAATTTGATTTCCATCATTGCTTTGACTGTTCAGTTGGCCACTGAGTCAAATGGTTGTTGGGAGAATTTCCCAGTGGAAAATACTCAAGAAGAGTAAATGGGATTTGGGTCAACAACCAACATTTCTGGCCCTTACCTTTCAATTTTTGAATGTTTCAGAGAGCTTGAATAAATTGAGTAATTAGGTAAGAGTGACAGTATGCTCAAAATTCTCAGCAGTTTTAATGTTCTTGGATCATGGGCCCTTTGGGGTCCATCAACCTTTGAGATTTTACTATCAGCCTAGGGAAAGCTGGTTTCCTTTTGGTCCCTTCAAATATATCACTGTTGCACTTAGGTTAAAGTCTTAATTATAGCTAATAATGTGGACTGATTATTTTTTAAAAAAGATTTAAGCTTCTAGGATTTCTTATTTTGAACCATAGCCCATAATTGTTTGATCTCAGGCCATCATCAATGTCTAGGCATGAGAAAGGAATCTGTTCTTGTATTCCACTCTCCCAGTCCCCACATGTATTAGTCAGCTTTCCATCAATATGACAAAATACTTGAGATGATCACCTTAAAAAGAAGAAAGGTTTATTTTGGCTTATAGTTTGAGGGTCCAGTCCATGATCACTTGGCCCCTTGATTTAGGCCTGTGGTGAGGCAGCACATCATGGCAGAGAACATGTGATAAAAGTGGCTGCTCACGTTATAGAGGCTGGAAAGCAAAGAGCAGGTAGAGGGCAAAAGGCTGGGATCCCAAAATTCCCTTCCAAGGCATAACCCACTGACCTAACTTCCTTAGACAAGACTCTACCTACTAAGGATTCCACCACCTCCCAGCAGTGCCATAGACTGGAAAGTAAACTTTCAGCACATGGGCCTTTGGGGAGCATTTAGGATTCAAACTATAGCACCATATCAGCTGTTGCCTTACTCTGAGTTGATTACCTAGTAGCATTGAGAACACTAAGTTCAACTTCTAGGTCTTCCATCAAACAATCTTCCCATGGCTCATCTCTGAGTCTCTCCATCTTCCCTCCCATTTTTTTTTTAATTTTTTTTTTTTAGTTGTAGATTGACACAATACCTTTATTTATTTTTATGTGGTGCTGAGGATCGAACCCAGTGCCTCATGCATGCTAGGCAAGCGCTCTACCACTGAGCCACAATCCCAACCTTCCCTCCCATTTTTGAGGATGGGATTCCTTTTCTCCTTCCCAATGCTAATTCCTCATGTAGTGTTTTGGATTCCTGACTTTTTCTCCTAACTCCTTGAGACTTGTCCAGTCCATCTCCAAGACAACTAGGTTAGACAATTTGGACTTGTCTTTGACCCTTTCTTTGACTCCACATACAATGAGCTGGTATCTCCTAAAGATTTTGTCGGCTATCATACTATCCTTCCCCTGTGACTTTGTTATTTCTTGCTGAAGTAATTGTACATTCTTGGAGCTCAGTAGATTGTGTTCCCAAATCTAGCTTTTCAATAGTCTGGCATTTGAAATAGAGTTTCTATTTTGCTATTTTTTTAGCTTTATTAAATATTCTGAGAGGTAACCTTTTGGTAATCTATATTTGCTTTGCCATGCACTAGAATTACGTGGTGCACATAAAACCTGAATAGACTAAAATGGTAGTAACTAACTACCAAGCACAGAGAGAGCACTAATTAAAGTGTCTTACCACTAAATCTTCATGATATTAGGGTAGATAAATTAGAACTGTGTGAATTTACAGAGGCCAATTTTGAGATAGCAAAATAAATCCTGTTATTATTCAGACCCTGAAAGTAGGTTGATATACTTGTAAGCAAATGTCAGTTGATTTTGTGAAACTGGTTATTTATATAAATAACTATTAAATAAGGGCAATTCAATTCTGGGTGCTGTTGGTTAAAGCTGTTGTTTGCTTTTCTTTTCCTTTTTCTCTGTTTAGTGAAAATCTCAATTAATTCATTTTTTTATTATGGCCAAGACTGAGGAGCTTTGTTTCCAGAAACATGTTCTGAAATGTGTGAAAGGTCAGCACCTTAAGTAATTTTATTTAGTTTTTGTACAGTGGTCCATTGACTTCTCTTTTTTCATTGGGTTTTTTTTTTTTTTTTTTTTGGTCCATTCACAAATCCAAAATGTGATCAGTCTTGTTTGAATACTTGGCAAGTGTGCCTCTTCTTTTCTAATTGTTTTCTAAAATATAAACACTTCAGGAACTTTTTGAAAATCATTTTTAAAAAATCCAGCAATTCCTGGGGTAGAACATTAAACATTCTTGTAAAACGATGACAGTATTAGAACTGTTCCATTGAACTACTTTTCCTCCAATTCTCAGTTCACATAAAAGGAATATTAGGTAACCAAATAATCCAAATTATCCAGCAATACATTTTCCAGACTTCCATCTGAGTTTCATTGTGTAATTTTTAGTTTTAAAGCATTATTAAAAACCCTAATCATACTTTAATCCCCTTTATCCATTGATTTTGGGTTTCAATTTACGGAGAAAATAAAAGCCAGTCTTCATTAACTTGATCAAATATCCCTAACCTCTTCTCTATTGTAAATCTCTCTCCTGTTCCTCCCCTATCTGGTGCAATGAGATGACTTCTCAAAATGAACTCCAAACGCCATGTGTTCAACGTCTTTTTTCATCTCCTGAGTCTTTTGGCTATCATCTTGCTAGTTACCCAGGATAGACACTTCTAAACGATGGCCAGCCTTTCTGGAGCCTCTTTTCAAGTGATTTCTATTTCTATTCATTCAGCTGCTTTTATCAGTTCTTTCTTTTTCCACTGTTGTTGCCCTTACTTTCATACCCTGCTTTCTGCTAATTTTTTCTTATAATTTCCCTCAGCTGTGTTCTTAAAACCATCGGAATTATGTTAATCCTTATCTCAATACTCCTTGCCTGTGATCTGGAGCATAAAAGTCAGGTGTCCTCACATTTCATTCATAGTTCTCCCTGTGATTTTCCAAATATTTTCCAAATATTCCCTTTATTTTACCCACCTGGTATTTACTGATGCTCCAGTATTGCCATCGTCATGATTGCCATGCCTCTTTGCATATTGTTCTAGGAACCTGGTATGTCCTCCCCAAGAACACTTAAAGTCCTGCTCATTTCTCCAGATCCATTTTGAATGCCATCTTGATTCTCATAAACCCCTTCTCCTAATCCACAAGTCAGAATTAACCAAACATGTGCTATACTACTAAACTAAATTCTATGTGGTACTATCAAATCACTTCACGCGTCCTGCCTTTTATTGGATCCAGTGATTCATTTGCACTTTCTCCATTGCTTGATACATCCTTCCCACTTCCCTGCCCTAAGCACTTAGCAGGGTGCTATGCTCATGCCAGGAGCCCAGTAACATCTGTAGAATAAAATTACCTGTTATTAAAATAGTATGACTTGTACTTTTTATGTGATCTTTATAATTTTATAAAATTTAGTATGAAAAGTAAAACAGAGTGCATGACTTTCTGGTTTTTAATGCACCTGTTGACCCCAAGTGGACTTTTGTCATGGCTAGACATTGATTCCTTTACCCCTCAGAGCAGCATGAGTGGACTTGGAATGATTTAGAAAATTACAAACAGACTTTGTTGATGTACAGAAAATACACACAGACATTACAGATACTATCAAGTCCTGTGTTTACTGTGTTGCAAGAGTACAAGCAGGGAGATTAGTAAAAAGGCTTTCACACAAAGCCTAGGCAAGAAGTAATGTAGCAATGAGGAGAGCAAAGGTTGTAGTAACTGAAGTAGTAGTGATTATAATACAAATAAGATCAATATCATTAGGAATAATAGCAAAAATAGTAATAGCAACAAAGAGGCATCTTTCTAAGCCTGATTCTGAATAGAATACTATAGAAACCAATATTCAGAAAACCAACTTAGATTGCATTCTTGCATCAAAACCTAAATTCCTGCATTCAATTTAATTCTGTAAACAGAAGTCAAATAGGTCATTCTCTTCATTTAATCTGGTAGTGCTGGAGAGTTTTCAGGATGGTACTACAAGGTTATACAGGGTGTTCAGGTGTGGGAAATTGGGTATTTCCTCAATGAACTGAACATTTCTTAGACCAGCCACTAAGAGCTGGAAGTCCTTCTGTGGGTCAAATAACCTTTCTCAGTGAAGAAAATGTCTCTGTGAAGTTAGCAGCCTCAGCTGAAGGGGCCGTGGTTTCATTGTGATTTCTTGCCCTGTTACAGTAATGCATTGTGCAGAGTCCTGTACCTGATGCTACTGAAGGACAATGGAATCTTTTGCCCAAAACACTGCTTTCTACATCTGTCTGCTACTAAATAGATAGATAGATAGATAGATAGATAGATAGATAGATAGATAGATAGATAAAGTTTATAAGAGGAAGTGATTTCCCAAATTGACACATATGCAAATGTGAGTGATGTTTTTATCTTAAAACCTCCTTCTGAAAGCAATAATATGCCTGAGTTATTCTGATTCTTTGTGCCCACTGGACATCCAATGAAGTGAATGTCCTAAATAAAATCATGTGAACTAGGTATTTCCTTGAATATTTAAAATCAATATTAATTTGCATAAAGTCAAAATTAGTCCATTCCTTAAAGTTTTGATTTTAAAGTAAGTCTGTATATATCACTCAGTGTATTTCTATTTTTTTTTTTTTTTTTTTGGCAAATGAGTTTAACTTTCATGGCATGCCCCGTCAGTAAGCTTATGGAGCATTAACACAGTACATGACAAAATTCCAATGTAGTGCATTGCAATTATTATATGGATAAAGATTTCAATCCAGAGTTATTTTTAATTTGTTAAATCAAATGAAAATTTTGGCTGGACAAGTTTACGAAAAAGCCACTAGGACTATAGAGAAAGGAGCTACCAAGAGAAAGAGGAGAAAAAGCTCTGGCAACTTTTCCCTTCTTACCACTGGAGAAGATTTAAAATCTAAAGGTGTGAAACAAGAGTCACTGAGAGTGTGGTTACCTGGGATTCAAGTTCTATTTGAAGGCTGCTGCATTTGGATGAAGTAATTTATTGTGTTGTTAACTTAAAACCCTACAAATGAGTGATAATTCTGAGATATTACCTCTATTTGCATTTTTCTTGGAAGACAAGTAATCCCAGATCATTAATAAAGCTTTTTAAATATGTTTAGAAAGAAAAGGTTTAAAAGGGACACAGTTTATAAACAGGCTAATGATCAACTAATACTACAAAGCATAATCTACACCATAGGAGATTCTCAACATATGAAATGTGGTATCATAGTAGGATCCAAAAGAGTTCAATTAAAATTTTAGCCCTGGCATGACCTAGATACCACTCTATGAATTATTTTTAGCAGACAAAACCTAAAATGGGTAGACTACAGACTCTTCTATTTTGTTTGAGTTTGTTTTTTCCCCCCAAATGGTGACAATCCTCTCTTCATTTTCCCTGCCCTGTAACTACCATTACCATTAAAACTGCTTTTGTAGCCGGGGCACGGTGGCGCACACCTATAATCCCAGCACTTTGGGAGGTTGAGACAGGAGAATCGTGAGTTCAAAGCCAGCCTCAGCAACAGTGAGGTACTAAGCAACTGAGTGAGACTCTGTCTCTACATAAAACACAAAATAGGGCTGGGGATGTGGCTCAGTGGTCTAGTACTCCTGAGTTCAATCCCCAGCACCAAAAATAAATAAATAAACAAACAATAAATAAATAAAATAAAAAACTGCTTTTGTAAAAGTTTTCAACAAAAGAAATTGTATTTTTCAAATTCCTCTTTGTTTCAAAAAAGAGAAGATATATTTATTGTTGTTTAAAAAATATTCCAAGTGAAAACAACATAGTTCCTGCCCTCCAGGAACTTATAATCTAGCCAGTCTCTTCTCCTGATCATCATTTCAGACTATAGCAATAATGAAAAATTTCCCCCAAAGAAAAAAAATGATTCAGCAATGAGGTAGAAAATTTTTAAGTTCATTAAATATTATTTCAATAAGGAATCTGGCTGGCCTGGTGTAAAAAGTGGTACATATAAGGCTCATACAGTTCCACAGAGGAAAGAATCTGCACATTTAGGTGATGATTTTTAAGATGCATGAAATTATCCCTCTGAGCTATATTTAGATGCTATAAAGATCTCTTTAGTTAATCCTTGACAAAAGAATGAAATGTTTCAAGCAAATAAATTCATATGTAGCAAATGTTGTGAATAAATTCCACAGGCTGCCCTAACTAATTATATTTTATAAATAGAAAGAAATCCCCCTTTTTAACAAAGACCTAAACAGGCAAAGCAATCTGAAAATTTCAGTTCATGAAACTCTATTATGGTGATATAAATTAGTTTCAATACACAATTTTTGTATTTGGTATACTTCAGGTTTTGGAGTTGATAAAATGCATGAAAGTATGATTTTCTCCTTCCTTTATAAATAAGAAGAAAAAAGGTCATCAAAAACTCATTATGAGAAATGCATTGTGTATTAGTATTTTAAGCAATGAATAGTATTTTGCATTTACTGTTGTTGAATTATACTGAGTTTGTATCAAAGGAAACAGGTAAATATTTCCTGTAACTAATGTAACCCCTGTTTTAACTCATGACTTTTGATGTAAGAAGATGATTTCTTTTTAAATCTTTGCTAATATTTTTAGTAAAGCTTATTGTTTTGTATTAATTTGATAATTTTTGAGTGATAAATTTATATATCAATATTGTTATATATTTTTCTATAGAATATTAAACTATAGTGAATGTACCAGTTTTCCAGAATTCAAAATGTCTTAAATAGTAACATTGCAAGAGCTATGTGTTTTTAAGTGTTCATTTGTGAGAAACTTTTCAAAGCATACCAAAAATTGTGGTGGGAAGGCTATTCTGTCCTTCTAGTGTGGGGAATGAGATCAATACCAATTGATTTAGGGAAGGAGTTAGGAAAAGTCATCTCAACGGAGGTGCATTTGATCCAACGCAGATATTTGCTGTTTGGAATATTCCACCTGATATCTTTGGGATCACATTGTATTTAGTGACCACAGCTTCAATTGGTAGAAGGCCATACAAAAGAGAATAGTAAAACCTCTTAGAACAAGGGCTGGTGAGTTTTCAAAAGTGTTGTTCAAGAATAACATTAAAAAACTGGGTGCACCTCTAATCCCAGAAACTCAGGAGACTGAGGTAGGAAGATCACAAGTTCCAGGCCAGCCTCACCAACTTAGTGAGTCATTGTCTAAAAATTTAAAAAATTAAATTTTAAAAAGGCTGAGGATGTGGTTCAGTGGTAAAGTATCCCTGGGTTCAATCCCCAGTACAAAAAAAAAAATCAATATGCTTGAGATATACCAGAAAGGGACAAACCAAGGATGAAATACACGACCATATGGTAAATTCAGTAGAACAAAGAAGATCCCCTTTACTTTAAAAGGCATCCTGAAATTTTCTTGGTAACCTTCCTGTGGTCTCACTGCTTAAAGTTCTACCAATTAGAGATGCATTGAGTTTATAAGATCCCTTTAAAGTTAATGGACCCTGAAGGATAAAGATATCTAATGTTATATTGATAATATTTAATCATGGAAATTCTATAAAAAGGGTGTATTTACTCACTAATTATAAATGAAGGAAAGAAAGTTTATTTTAGAGCATTGAGTATTTGAAAACAGAGACCCAGGGAGATGAAGTAGAGAGATGATGAAACTTAACTGAGGACTCCATAAAATAAAGAGGGGGGTACCATAGCCTGGTTTAACTTTGAAATTTTTTACTGAAGTTGAGGTGATAACTTACCTTGTATATTGTGTAACACTTGGATGAGGGAGAGAAAGTTATAATTTCACCTGAGTAAAAGAATAATATGTAGAAAGGGAAACCAGACTTCATCCTGAAAAATCGAGCATCATTTTTAGCAGGTAGTACTCATGATCTATGTAAGATGAAATTAAAGTACATTTACTGAGGAGAAAATCAATGTCCTAATAATTTAATGCTACTACTTTATTCTTTTGTAGAAATGCATTACAGTGTATTATGGAAAGGCAGAAAAGGTGTTATTTTGCAAATTCTGTAAATTTCAGCTAACCCTTCATTGCAAAGACCATTTAGAGTTCAATAGGTATAACCTACTCCATACCCAAGAAAAATGGAGAAAAATCTGCCAATCACTTTTTGGGAGACTTCTATCTTTTGCTTGAGGAATTTATGTTTACATTGAAAATGGTGTCCAAACAACAAAAACACTAAAATTCCACCAGAAATACTCACAATAGAAATCATCTTCCATATCACCTAATAAATGCATAAAATTTAGACTTTCTATTTCTATCCACACCCCCTTATCCCATCTACCTTGTAAGAAAATGAAGTGAGTTTCTGAAGCAATATACCTGGATAAGGAAATACTACTTAAAAGACTGAGGGGAAAATATTTCTAAAAGATACAATTGATGAAAATGTTGAAGTCATATGAACATGCTCTGAAACTATGTTCATAATTATCTCCTCATTCATGCAAAAACAAAGAGAATTTGATTCAAGAGCATACTAAGAAAACTGAATAGATCAGTGCTATGAGTTGGGGAGACTTGATATCACGGTCTCATTGTACCCATTTCTTGTGCTGCTCAGCACAGAACTATTTCAGCATGTGCCCACCTTAATTTTAGCAGGTAACTCTGTTTACACAGATGGTTGCATTTTTTTCTAGGTTGGTCAATAAACAGTTGTATATCTTATTACCTCTTATGACATGAAGTATTATAACTTAATTTATCCTCAGAGGATTCTCTGGAGCTTTAGTGAGCATCAATTGAGGATGTATGAATAGTTAAAAAAAAAAAACAACTTTGAGTCTTATTAAGTGAAATAGGATTATTTCCTTATATACCCCCACTTTTTAAAAACTACTCCAGTTACTTCTTTTTATTTCCTACTGCAAGTTCAGAGGAGTGACCCAGAAAGGTAGAGTGACTGGATTTTAGAATTGAAAGAAATGGTACAGACGGAACCATTACACCTCAGCTTATAGAAAAGGAAACTGATGTCCAGAGAATTTAAATAACTTACCACAATCCACACATGGGAACCTGATACTGGAAATCAGGGGCTCTAAATCTTAGCCAAGAGGCATTTCCACAATACATAGAAAATCTGAGGATGGGGACAGATAATTTGTCTCTGAAAGTGTTTTTGTAAGTTATGTTTATTAACTTATTTTATGGCATCTGTAGACCATAGAAAGTGGCTGATCCATCTATAATTTTGTCACCACCATAAGTCAAATAGTTTCAAAGGCCCACAATTTGCTTTTCAGGTAAAAAATTCATGTACAGCACAGAAAGGAAGTCATGAAGCATTCTATAAGCTTAATCCTAGGCCATATCATTTTTATTAGAGTAAATAATTATTTTCTGCCTTCAATGATTAGTTTTAGGGAAATGTACAAAAGTCGTATGCCTCAAGAGAAAGCCCTTTGCAAGTCTATGAACTTGAATCTTTCAATATTGAGAGTTTCTTGGAAACATCCAGATTGGCACCCATTTGTGTGTTTGACTGTTAACACTGCAGATGTAACGTCTTGAGTCCCATATCTAAGGAAAACAAATACTTACTGGCAATTTCCAATGTAATTAAAGCAATTTACTGAAATTATGTCATGAGAGCAACAAATGTATTCTATTCCTGATCAGAAACTTTGGGAGATGTAAATCACAAAATAGCACCTTAACTCCCCCTCCTTTGTTCCATCAGTCAGACTGCCCAAACTAACCTGATACAGCCATTTGTTCATTTATTCAACAAATAAATACAGTTTATGTATGATACGCTATGACACTGTGCCAACATAATAAAAAGAATGAACAAAGCCCCCGTGATAGTAGATCTCATAGTTTAATTAATAAACCATTAAAAATGTAACATGATGACAGATTTGGGTGGGGAAGAGGAAGAATGTTTATATAAAATGGGAGTCTGGAAAGTTCTCTCTGAAGAGAAGCTATTTCAGCAGAGTTTAAAATAAATGAGTGAACTGGACATGCAGTTCACTCCAGAGCAGTCTAACACTCCAGGGACAGGCACCAGCAGAGATGCTACAGGGCCGCAAGCCTGGTGCTAGAGGAGCCACCAGCAGGCTGCAGTGGAGGAGCCGGTGGAGGGACAGGGATCAGGTTAGAATTGTTCTCAGGGGCCAGGGTACATAAGCAGAAACATAGGCCACGACAAGGAATTTGAAGGTGATCCTTACCTTCTCAGAACTTTCTCTTTGAAACCTGTGACACATATGTAGATAGATACAAAATAGTATTTGTTCACTATTTGTGAAGGAGGACATGTATTTGAGTAGGCAGTTTGAATATTTGATTTTCTAACTCCAAGGACAAAGGATGTCTTTTATGAAGAAGGTGGATAACAGGATTCTTTGGGCTGAATTGTGTCCCTTCCAAATTCATAGGCTGAGGTCCCTAAACTTTAGCACCTCAGAATTTGACTATATTGGAGATAAGGTCTTTAAAAAGATAAGTTAAAATAAGGATCTTGAGGTAGGCCCTAATCCACTGTGACTTGTGTCACTTATAAGAAGAGATTAAGATACAGATACACACAAAGGAAAGACCTTGTGGAGACATAGGGAGAAGACAACCACCTGTAAGCCAAGAAGAGAGGCCTCAGAAGAAACTACCATGGTCAACTCTTAGATCTCAAGCTTCTAGCCTTTAGAATTGTGGGGGCAAATTCTGTCGTTTAAGCCAGCCAGTCTGTGGTACTTTGTTACGGCAGCCTGAGCATACCAACACACAAGGGTCATCAGACTTTCAGCCACTGAGACTAAACTACCGTAACACCTGCCTCCAGGTACTCCCACCCCAGTGTGTTTTTCGACACCCCAATAGAAAATGATGGTTACTTCTATGGCTGGGTCAAAGCGATGCTGGGGCTTCTGCCTTGCTTTCTCTTGGATCACTCATTCTGGGAAAAGCCAACTGCTCTGTACACACTTCAGCAGCCCCATAAAGAGGTTCAGATGGCAGGAAACCCAGATCCCTGACAACAGGCATGTGAGAAAGTGACCTGGAGAAAGCCCGCCCTGCCACACTACCTCGGCAGCCTCATTCCTAGTCCGATCAGACCCACCCAGCTGAGCTGCATCCCTATTCCTGACCTATAGGGAAGGCTAAACTGGTATGGTTGCTGTTATCCACTCAGTCCGAGAGAGAGATTTGTTACATAGCAACTGATTAATAATATAATAATTAAAGCGAAAATGCCTCACTAATATACATCTTTTTTCTTTTGAATCTGAAAGTAGGTCAACAGGAGCTCATTCAGTCTGAATTAAAGGAAATGATTTTTGAACTTTGCTGCAGAGAAATCCTGAGCCTGGAATGACATTTCAAAGATCTACCTGGCTTTTTGGCTAGAGGGTCTTTGAAAAATTGTTTTTTGCAAATTCTGAAAGGCTTTCTAACGCTAATAAAAACCCATCCAATTCGTTTAGCTCTAATTTAAAACACATTTTCACGTGAACGTCCTCGCTTAATTTGGAAGATGGCATTTTTTTTCCTGCAGTTTTCTAGAATTTGCAGTTACTTTTCTAAAATTATCAAAACTGTTCCCCATGGAATGATGCATAAGATAATGCTTTTTATTTTTATGGCATAGATGATGACTTTGCAAAGTAGTGCAAGATTTCCTCACATCTTAATATGTCTTTTAATTTTGCAAATAATATGCCAAGAATTGAGCAATTGAAGATATCTGCATATAATTAAAGCTGTTATTGACTGGAAGATGAATATTTGGTACTGAAACTTTAATTATCAAATTGTAATTTGGAGACAAATGAAATGTCTGTTGGCTTTAAGTGATTACAGCTTTTGCAAAATGAAAATGGGGCATAAGATCTTTGATAGAACATGGATCTGTCATCCTTTTGAATTTTAAAGGAAGGATAAAAGGGGGGATGGGGAAATGTTGATGGGGAAATGTTGATGGGAAAAGTTACCGTTAGATAGGAGTAAGTCACATTGCACAGCCGAGTGACTATTGATAATAATAAACAAAGCTGCATGAAAGGATTTTGAAAGTTTTTACTATAATGAAATGATGAATGTTTAAGGCTGATTTAAACATTACACAGTGATGTATCAAAATGTTACATGATTCCCTATTAATATGTACAATTTTCTTGTGTATATGTATCAGTTAAACATTTAGAAAAAGGATATAAGATTTATTTGATTCGAAAAGTATATTATTTCTTATCTCTTCTAGGTTCATTTGTTTAATTGTCCTATACTAGTTTAGGCAAGCATGATGTAAATTGTTGAAGACTTAGGTGGCACAATAAAATGAAAACCTTGGATTGCCTTTTCCTAGCTATATGTGGCATTTTCGGTTTAATCCAAGAAGGTACTTAAGGCTTACAGCCTTTCCTGGATGGAGGCTGAATACAAACGGCAGATATAAGCCTTGTTACAGAAGGAACAAACAAACATTGTCCCAGGGCAGTTGTGTGATAATGCGGACCAGAGTGTTTATTCATCACAGCACAGGTATGGAAGGCAACATGAAGTTAAATGTAGAAAGGGGGATGGTGCAAGTTGAGGAATGGGTGCTGTCACGTTGAATCTGCTTTTAAATACATTAGATCATGTATCAGAGAGGGTGCAGGGTAAGGAAAAGGAATACATAATGTTCTTGCAGTGGATGTTTTAGAGGCTGATGGGAGATCATTGATAGCCTGTACATTGGAATTGTGTTAACATAAGTTTAATTTCTGGTTTGACCATTTACTAATTAATAGTGTGTTTGACTTTGGCAGGTTGTTAGGATGATGCCACGGATACCTAGCTTAGACTGGACTAAAGTATAATGGGTACAAATGGTGCTGGCGCCAGTTCATTGCTAGGTTGAAAGCTCAGATTCCCTCCAGTTGCTCTATCCTCTTTGTAGACTGCCCCATTGATATTAGCATTTGTTGAATCTTGCTCTCTGAAGCTAGCCTCCATTTTTAACTTACAGCTAGCAGGCATCTTTTGAGCCTTCAAAGAAACAATGCCTTAGGAGTTCTTTAAGTTCAATTTCTTGAAATAACTAATACAAATGTGAAACTTAACCCGATTTTTAATTTTATTGTTCAAATATATAAATATATATATAAATATGTCTGTGGGTGTACACACACACACACACACACACACACACATTACCTTTTGATGTTGTAACAAGTGACCACCAACTTAGAGTTTAAGAAAAGTATAAACCCATTTTTTTAAATTCTGGAAGTCAAAAGTCCTAAAATGGATCAGTAAAGCTGCATTCCTTAGAAGGTCCTAAGGGAGAATCAGTACTTTAATTTTACAGCTTTAAAAGGCCAGCTGTATGTCTTGGTTCCTGATCAGCAGTATCTTTCTGTCTCTTAGCCTCTGCTTCCATCACCACATCTCCTTGTCCGACTCTGACCCTTCTGTCACCATCTTATAAAACTCAGGGATTACATTGGGTCACACAGATAATACAGGACAATCACCTCATCTCAAGAACTTTAACTTAATCACATCTGTAAAATATCTTTTGCCAGGTAGGATGATATAAAGGCTGTGGGGAGAGGATATAGACATTTTTGGAAGGGATATTTAGCTTGCCACAATATGTGTATATGTCAGATAGCTTGTCCTAGTTCTCAATAGGACACCATTTTATATCCTGTGTTACTTCTAGGAATTATAACTAGGTGGTACTGGTTAAATTGTGGCTCTGAAACCTAATTCAGAATAATAGATACTTTTTTTCTATGTTGTCTCAAATATTTTCCTGTGATATGAGCAATATGAAGTTTCTCTTTTTTATTTTTAATTTTTTCAATATTGACTTCAGGGGTGTTCTACCACTGACCTGTACCCCAGGCCTTTTTGATTTTTAATTTTGACTCAGTCTTGCCCAGGCTGGATTTGAACCTGTAATTCTCCTGCCTCAGCCTCCTGAGTTGCTGGGATTAAGGGTGTGCACCACTGTTCTGAGCTGAGTTTACCTTTTAAATGTGGCAGAAAGACAATCCAGAAGCCAAAACAGGAACACATGCTTAGAGGCTTAGGGCTTGGGAAGCTTCTGAACAGCATTTGTAATCCAGAAACTTGAGGGTAGCCTTAGGTGGTCTTCATTTCATGTCCAAATTAGAATCTTAACTGCCTTGGAATCTGTGCAGATCAGGATCCTAATTTAATGAAAAAACATGAGCAATCTGGATCAAGTCCATTTTGCAAATGCAGAATTTGGGAGAGAAATGGTTCTGCTACAAAGTTGGCCGACAAGCAGTTGTATATTTGTGTTGTAAAATTGCCCGTCTCACTTATTAGGAAGAATATGTGGTGGTCAGGAGCAATGAGAATGTGTTTCCCCACTCCACCTCCCCATGAAAAAAACCACCAAATGAGCAAAGTATAACTTCTTCATTTAACAGATGGATGTTTGGTGTTTGTCACTGGGACTTTCTTTCACCTTCAGACTCTTGTCCTTATTAAACTTCAAGCATCCTAGAAAGACTGAGCTGTTAAGACCACTGAAAGCCAGATTTATTATATGTTTAGTCATTCACTCAGTCATTTATTCATTTTCCATTTATTGACAGTGAGCTGCTCAGTTTCTTTTGTGAGGGAGCTAGGCCATTTACATAGATTAGACACATTGTGTCATCTCAACGTCAGAATTTATTGAATAACAGTAAACTCACTAGATAAATCACTTTCAGTGGCATTAATTCACCAAGTACTCACGGTCACTTGGTAGCCATGTGCAGGGAAATCACAAGTTTTTAAATCCATTTCAGTCTTAATTACTGATATGTATAATTCTCCATTACACATCGCAGTTTATACATTGATATATGGGTTATAAAATGGCTATAAAAGAGTTCACAGTGAGCTGGGCGTGGTGGCTCAAGCCTGTAATCCCAGCACTTAGGGAGGCTGACACAGGAGAATCGCGAGTTCAAAGCCAGCCTCAGCAATGGCGAGGCGCTAAGTGACTCAGTGAGACCCTGTCTCTACATAAAACACAAAATAGGGCTGGGGATGTGGCTCAGTGGTCGAGTGCCCCTGAGGTCAATCCCCAGTACCAACAAAAAAAAAAAAAAAAAAGAGTTCACAGTGGCCACAGGGTTTAAAGAGAGCTCTGAAAGCAAAGACAATTGATACATATGCAAAGGAATTGCTGTAGGTGGTCAGATAAGATTCTCAAACTAGTGGAAGAACTTGTTGGAGGCATGGAGTTGTTCAAAGTGAGGGTCCAGACGGTAGTTTTGAAGTGGGCTTTGTCAACAGGGGGACCCAACTAAACTGAAGCCCTGGGGATAGAGTTGGGAGTTCTTGTTGACCTATTAAACCATTCTCCAAATGATCTGATGAGAAGATGGGTCAGTGAGTCAGGTGCCCCTCCTTTTAAGTGGTTCAGGTGAGGGGATTGCATCATCTGATGGTCTGGTGTGCTTCATAAGCTTATGGGGATGGTTTCTCTGATATGGGTTTGATCCACCCATGCATCTATATGCTTCTGATTTAATTTGATAAGTTCACAAGTGTTCATTTTTGATTAGTACAATTAATTTATCAGTGTGTGCCTTATGATTGCACTATGCAGCTGGAGGTTATTCTTTTAAGTTCTATATGTCCAACATCTGTTGGTTATCATTGTTCCCTGACAAGTTTCCAAGTCATTCTGTCTTAGCAGTTGTACTCAAAAATGAAGGACAAACTGCTGCTTTATAAAATGGAGTAACTCAGGGCAGGGCACAGCCTGCTCTTTACAGTTTCAGCTTCAACTAATATATTCTAAGCACATTCTGAGAGCCAAGCACCCTGGTAGGTATCTTGATAACATATGAAAATGAATTAACATAATTCTTATTTTTCAAATATAAGAATTATCCCAAAAGTAAGTGTTAGGGAAACTGATATTCAATTTTATTAACCTTCAGGTAATTTGGTATACATACTTGCTCACTGAACCTCTGAGCAGCTTTGTCTTCTGGGACAACCATTTCCCTTCATCCGTCTCCCTTGGGCATGTTCTAACTTGCCTGGGTTTTACTTCCTGGTTTATCTCACCTACGCGCTAGCTTTACTTCATGCCTGATGGGTTCCTACAGGTAATCTGAATTTAAAGTGTTGATATGTCCAAGGTCTGACCTCCTGACCACAGCTCTTCTCACGTTATCATGGCCACAGGTGGACGTCTGGATAGACCCTGTGTCACATGCCAGCCACAGGCCAAATGCGAATACTGAGCACTGCAGTTGTCCAAACTGACATGACATGGGAGTTCAAGGCAGAGAAAAGTAGCTTTGGGTACACACACAGTTTTATACCCAAGACAAATTTCATATCTTTTTGCCTAAATTGCAGTGCTTCCCATGAAGGTCCTACATGTCTGATGGCATAAACTGAAATCTCAGAACATGGTAGGAAATAAGAAAACTTCAGTTGGCCCTTGAGTTAGTTCATAAATTAAAGGTGATTGAGTGCAAATGGCCTGGGATTAGCTTTTCTTCCCTAATATACCTATTTAGGTCAATTGGTAAAATGAGACCCCTTTGCATCAGGCTTTTTAAAATTTAAAAGCATTATTTATTCATATTAAATGTAGTAAACAAATAAGGAAGTAATGCTTTTCTGCAAAGTAATCTAATATTCCAATGGTAGGGTTTTTATAGTATCTCAGTCTAGAGATTACCTTTGCAAAGAGTGGCTGGTGTCAAATGTGGGATTAATGATTCTTCCTAAACTGTGGTTGACTCTTTGGAGTCTAGTTATTTAAAAACCAATACTGGGAAAGCTTTTAAACAGGCCATTTTGTATGAATACATTTTACTACACAGTTGTCCAGGCATAAACACAATGAGCAATGAATAAATAAAATAAAAATGAATTCTAAAACAATAGGGATATCAACTTCTTTTTTGTTAGTGAAAACAGTCAGTTTTTAAGCTATTCGGTTTTGGTGAGGGGAATCCAGGAAAGAATACAAACCATTTTGAGCTTAATTAAAGTCATTTTGAGCTTAAATAAAATAAAGCGCTTGCTTTATTTCTAGAGGTACAGACCAAAGGGAATCAGTAAGGAACTTCATCATGAAAGTGGGGATAAACAGGTTGTTTGGTGCTTGGCAGGTTATGCCCATCTCTGGATGGCTGTGTTTGAACCTGGAGCTGTGAGCTAAGGCAGGGGACCAGCATGATCTGGGCTTTCTCGAACTGGGGAATTTTACCCAGGAGTTCCCAGGAAAGGAGCTTCCCTACCTTAATGGCTCAAACAATGTCCATAGTTCATCCACGGCTCCCAACAAAGCCCACTTTAGGTTATATTCTATGACCCCTGAGTTGTATCATTATTTCATATCTTCTCTTGATCCTTTTTTATAATCTCTATTGGGAAATCTGATTTTCTCAAGTTCACCCTTACTTTCCTGGTTCCCAGTTCTAAGATGAATGTTATACTCATTATATTAGTATCTAAGACTCAGTTTATGAAACTCTAGAAAGATGTCTGATATACTGTAAATATTTGTGCCAAGAATCACAGTGGGAAGGTAAGTGGACAAGGTATACAAATTTTTAGTTCTCTCAAGTTAGCAGGAAATGAAAATAGTTTATTTTTTTCTGAATTCAGGAAAATTTCATTGGTTTCTTACATGGTAGTCACTTTTTTTTCGTCAATAATCTAGATATTTTAGGATCAGCCAGGCTAGTCAGTCATATCTCTTAAGAATTTAACATACATGTTTAAATAGCACACAGTGTCATTGAAACCTCCTGCAGCGGACTATTAAGAATATCAGGAAAATGTACATTTGAGAGATTCATGAATACATTGATGCATGCAATTTTGTGTCAAGTCTGTGATATTATTTGCAAGTCCTAAAATTTTTGGAATCTGCTTAAACAATAGCAAAAGATAACCATGAGCAACTCTTCTACCTTGGAAGAGTTTAATAAAGCTTGGTTATTCAATCTTTAATAAAGCGTGGTTACTCCAAACAGATCCCCTGCACAGAAATAAAAATGCAAACTTTTCTCAGTGGAAAACTTTAAGCATAATTAGAACGTAGTCATAATACTACCAGTCAGTATATTTCTTATCTTTTCAGACTTTGTTAAATGATCATTCACAGGGAAAAGTCTCTAATTACCTGGCTGGCAGATAATTAGCTAGCCATCATTTTGTGCTCCTGTATAATTTTTGAACAGATTATGTAGAATTCATTGGAATATTAGTCAGCCTTTCTCAGTAGATTATAAACTTGGTCTTATGCACCTCTGTATCCTTAACTCCAAACACAGTCACTTGTGCATATTAGGGGTTCAATAAATGTGTTCAGGTTGAATGAGTGAATAGATAAATGTCCATAAAAAGGACCAAAGGACTGGGGATGTAGCTTAGTGATAGAGTGCTTGTCTAGCATGTTCCAGGGCCTGGGTTTGATCCCCAGAACAGCAAAAAGAAAAAAAAAAGAAAAGTTCAAAGAATGGTTCTCTGTGTGTGTTAGCTTTTCAGAGCTGGGATGAAAATACCTGACAAGAACAAGTTAGAGGTGGAAAACTTTATTTTGGGTTCATGGTTTCAGAGGTCCAGTCCATGGTAGGCTGAGTTCAGTGCTTTGGTCCCAAGATAAGGCACAACATCATGGTAGAAAGGTATAGAAGAGGAAAATGCTTAGTTCATGACTGCTGGGAAGTAAGAGAAAAGCCAGGAGCCAAAAACAAAATACAGTCGTAAGGTCACATCCCCAGTGCCCCACCTCCTCCAGACATACCCCACCTGCCTACAGTGACCACCCAGTAAACCAATCAAATCACTAATCCTTCTAATGGATTAATCTACTACTTAGGTTACAGTTCTCATAATCTGTTTCACTTGTGAACATTCCTGCATTACCTAATATGAGCTTTTTGGAGGACACCTTGTATCTAAACAATAACTATGGTCACATCAGGTAACCAAAATGAAGGGATGCAATTTTTGTGATAGAAAATTTAGATTCTTTTCAGGCAATATCCTTTGGCGAATTTTGTAGATGATAAGAGGTTTAGCAGTAAACTTGGACTTAGGGACTTGGGAGCTAGATTTCCTGAGTTCAAATCCTGGCACTACTGTTTACTACTTGTCTGAAATTAGGCTTCTTATTTAATTATACTATGCTTCAACTTAGTCCATTTGATCCATTTGGTTACAAAAATGGGGACAAACCTAAATCATTATGTTGATTAAGTTATTATTATTAAATATAGGTAGAGCACCTGACATGTGTTATATGACAGTGTCATATTGTTGTTTTTGAATCTCTGTGTGTTTGGAATGAAGAGGATTTAATTAGTAGAGCTGAATTTCAGTCCAGACTTAAAAATTGTTGCTTTAAACCTTTGTGTGTCAACATTTTTCTATTTATCCTTAACCTGGTATTTGATTAAGTGATGTTAATCAATGCATTTTTATTGTGCACATTATAAGGACAATGCTGCACTAAATACCATGTACATCAATTCTGGCTTTATAAGGAAGTGATCAAAGTGGTTGAGTGAAGCTGGTCATGCTTAGTCCTTTAATCAGTCATAGAAGATAAACATGTAACGTCTTCAGTTCATTGCCCACCACTTTCTCTCTCTCTCTCTCCTACACACACACACACACACACACACACACACACACACTTTAGTGCCTGCAAAAGTGGAACAAAACTGTTTCATAGTGTGTCTTTTCTAAACGTGAGCACGAGCTCCATGACGCTGTCTGTAGTCCACAGGAAAGAGAGTATTTTAAGTAAGGGCCACTGGACATGTTTGCACAAAGCAAATTTCACGAGTCACTGCTGTGGCATCTTAATTGGGTGTTTTCGCTAAGATTTTCTTGGGGGGTAGACAGTATGAAAGTCTTTGTTCTTTTCCATAGGCTGATGTCAGTAAATTAGTGCTTAATTCAGTGCTACAAACATTATGCATATGCCCTGTGCTATTAAAGTACAAAGCTGAGTAAGGGAGATACCCTTCCCTTTTTCCCCCAAGAAATTTACCAGAAAGAGGATCTAACTGAATACAAGGATGCCAGGTAGTGAACTGAGTTAAGGCAGTTGTGCCCCCTCGTTAGCTCTTCACATTCCATTCAGATCAAAGAAATAATTAATAAACTGTTTTCTCTTCCAGTATGTATGTCTAAAAGTCACTATGGACATGTGTACTGATATATAAACACAGAGGTCCACAGTAAATTGAGAACACACTACCAAAGAAAATAGCTATATTTCATTTTTTTATGTAGATTAAAGTATAATAATTGTATTAGCTTTTTAGGCAAGTGCAATATGAAAGTGATGTACAATCTTTTGTTCTTTTACCTCTCACAAACAACTAGGCAAGTAATTTGAGAAAAAAATAGGCAGAAAGATCGCTGAATTCATTTTTATTTGGTTGACAGGCATCTATGAGATCAACTCACACTAATATATGCACAAATTAGTAGAAGAATAATTAGCATTCCTGTTAGTTAGAAACCAATTTACAATTTAATCATTTGAACTTATTCTCCCACTTTTAATATACTCACATCTGTTCATAAACAAGAATATTTACAGGTCCCCTTAGTTGGGAGCAAAATTCTGTCAGCAATTTCAAACTTGGTTGCAATTGGGGTATGGGTTTTCATTTTAGCCTTTAAGCACTTAGCTTTCACAATAGACATGCACTAGACCTTTGGTTCCAGGCTATTAGTGATCCATCTTTAGCTGTGACATGTCCCTCTGCTCTCCCCTATTGTGAGCCTACTAGGGGAAGATATTCTCCTGTGTTATGTGTAACTTTAAGGGTCTCTCTGCTACTTTGTGATAGGAACTTACATTTTCTATTCTGCACTAAAATGCCTGTTCATCCTGACATTAAAAACAAACAAACAAAAATCTATAGAACACTCTCTTTAAAACAGTAAATGAGCAATTACTTTAATTAAAATCACAATGAAAGAAAATCACTTCCTCCCCAAAATAGAACTGAGTCTCTTTCATTTCATCCTTAAGTGAACCTACCTCCTAAATTTGCTGGTTTCTTAATACTTGTCTTACTTGAATTCCCAAGGATGTCAAAAAAATTTAGTGCGTTCTTTGGTAGTGATCCAAGAGTGCATTTAGTTAAGACAAGTTCAAAGTAAATTGAATTAAATTCTGGTTGCTCCTGGAAGAAATCTCTTAAACTACAAAATAAGAGGACTTTAGGAAGTTGTGAAATCTCATGGATTCTAAAATTAGACTTGAGATGTTGAGCAACTGTGGATTGCAAAGCAGAGCTCTCAAGTCTAACTAATTTTGCAGTCTACAAAATAGAGCTCCTAGAATGCCTCTTAAAATCTGACACATGGCCATGAAATATTGTTCTTTGTCTTTACTCTTGCTTTATTTGCATACTTTAAATGAGTGTCCTTTAATATCTCTTCCATATGTAAGCCAAATCCAATGCCTTATTAAGCTACATTGAGGAGTAAATTTTAGAAAACAAGGCTGGCAGTAACGTTCTGGGATATTAATTAACAAATTTATGAACCATAACTTTTTGTCAAGCATTTGTGCTGAGCACAAGTAAGGCCTTGTCCCTGTCCTAACAGCCCTTACAATTCTGAGCTGTATTTTTGTTGTAGAGGGTGGACAAGTATCTGCTGCAAAGTTAAAAAATAAAAGCCAGCAGCAACAAAAAGAATTATGATAATAATGAAGAAGCTTCTGGGTATAAAATGATAGGAGAATTCACCTGGGAAAGTGGAAGAACTTAGGGAAAGCACAGGAGAGACAGGCCATTTCACTGGATCTGGAAAGATTAGTTTCCAGGTAAAAAAGAAGGGGAATTACATTTCAGACATATGAATCAATAGAAGCAGAGATATGGAATTATGAAGTATGAGAATATTCAGGGATTATTAGTCCCTGTGGCTGGAACACAAGGTGTATGGGAGCAGAAGATGATATCCATGAAGAAGGTTTAGTAGTGTACCATGATCAATAATTTAGGCTATGTCCTGGCAAGGGTAGGGAGCCATCAGAGGTTTAAAAGAAGAGTAACATGATATGACAAAAATCTAAGAATGGTGAATGGAGTCACCATAGAGAAAAGACTGGATAATTTGATACCTATAGTGAGAGTGTTTAGTGAAGCTGGGGGACATTGGAGATGGTTGTCTTCTCTGGTTCTTGCTACTGTCAACATTTGTAACTTTTTGTGTGGAAGTGCTTTTTCGATGCTCTTGGGTAGATAACCAAGAGTGGAAATGCTGAGTTGTAAAATAAATATATTACTAACTTTTAAAGAAATATCTAAATTATTTCCCTATTCCTAACATTAGGGGGGATGCCTGGACATTGTGATGTATTGATATATTGTTAAGATTTGGATTCTATCCTCCTTTTCAAACACACACTATTTCTCTTCTCTTAGACTCCTCTTTCTGGGAATGCTGGAAGCTTGCCTTAAGATGTTGTTTATAAAAGTCAAGTGAGTGGGAGGCAATTTTTTTCAAAAAGGATTAGTATGCAATTACTCATTTCCACATCTTTTAGAAAATTATGAGTTTTGGGGAGAATGGTTAAGAGAAAGCATCTCATAACCTCAAATAAAATGACTTTGCTTTGAAATGTAGAGGAAGAAAAGGAAGCATTTGAAGAAAAAATAAAATAGATCACAACCCAAGAAACTCTGGGCTTATATTTTCAAGGTAAATATAAATCTTTACCAAGCTTTGCTTTGCCAAACAGGTTCTGTTATGTGTTTATTGTACCAGAAAGAAATAGGTAAACTACGCTTGACTTCCAAAAAGTCAATAGATTGGATCATTCATTTATACAAGAAGTAATGTTGAACCAACAGAATTTATTTGGACCATGTCTTAGTCTTTTGGTGGAAATTTTGAAGTTAGAAATCTTTGTAGTGTCTGTCAAAAGTACTGCTATATCCTAGTACCCCATATAACTTATGTTTCTATCTCCATCATTTCTCTTCCTTAAAAGTATAAAGTTAAAAAACAATAAAATAGAGTAGTAGAACAATTAGTAATATCATTCTGAGTCTATAACATATTTTTAAAACTTACATATTCTGAGCCTGAACATGAAAAACCAAAGATGGAATTAAAACCAAGTATCTAATTTGTTGATTGACAAGTTAAGTCTCAAGGACAAAATCCAGCTTGTTGACTATTTTTGTACATCTCACAAGCAAATACTGGTGTTTTGCATTTTTAATGATTGAAAAAGATCAAAAGGAGAATAACTGGAGACACATGAAAATTATTTGAAATTTAAATGTCAGTATTCTCCCAGAAACTTTCATGGAAATGTGGCCACTTGTTTCTGTACCTATTGTTTATGGCTTCATTCATGCTATGATGCCATTGTGAAGCAGCCACAACAGAGATTGTATGGCCTGAAAATCTTAAAAATATATCCTAGGTGGTCATTCATACAAAACATTTGCAGGTACCTGTTCATAATACTCATTATGGTCTTACTTATCTGATTAAAAATGCATATATTATTTGTTTTTGGTTATGATTTCTTGACTTATTTTTGTCTTTACTATTACCTTTGTTCTCTACCTCCCAGAATGTATGCCTGTAAACTTTACATTTTATTCCAGTTCTTCTTATGAACTGTTACAATACATACATACATGCTAAAGCTGAATGTGATCATTCATAGCACATTATAAAGTCTCTATAAGGAGAAAAATAAAAGCTAAACTCTGTTAACTTTAAAATAGAGTTTTGCCCCCAGCCATTTTCCTCTCAGAAAACTCTTCTGTTAATAATTATCACTAACTTCATGTACATTCACATCTTTGTTTTTATCCTGAAAGTGTCTTTCTTCTAAATGGAGCATTTATTGGGGAATGCTGGTCTCAAGGCACGCACCTCCTAATTGGGCTCAGCAATCAAGTACATTTGGGGAGCCACGCAGCCTGCGCTCCATCCGTAACACACATTTGTATCTTAAAGGCTCTGAGAATTCCTGTGGTAAAGATGTTGCTTATAGTTATTTGACTCAGTGTTTTCCCTTGGAGACTTCTTTTTTTCTTATAATACTTATCAATAATAAACTCAGGGAAACACTGATTCTTCCTATCTTTTTATCAAGGGAACAAAATTAGAAACTCAATGTTACAGAGACCCTCAATACAAAAACAAATGACATCCTGTCTGTCCAAGCAGAAACTTTTGGGAAGGGAGCCTTGAGGCCCATTTCTCTGGCATCCCAGCTAAGCCTTCCTAGCCCAACCTCTTGGTAGAATCCATTATAATTAAGGATCTATAATTTATATAAGTGAGATTATAAAATGAGCTTTCAAGATATCCTCTGTATAAAAGGTGCTAAGTATTGATTTGTGTCTCCCCCAAATACAATCAGGTTGATTGAAGTCCTGACCCCCAATACTTAAGAATGTGACCTTATTTAGAAATGGTGTCATTGTGCCTGTAATTAAAGATGATGTCACACTGGAATGAGATGGGCTTGTAATCCAAGATAACTGGTATTCTTAGGAAAAGGATAAACTTGGACATAGAGATTCTCACAGGAAGAATACTAAGAAGATGAAAGCAGAGATTGTGGTGAGTCTGTTACAAGCTAAGGAGTGCCAAAGACTGCCAGTCACAAGGAGAGACTTGAGACAGATTGTCCCTCACAGCCCTCAGATGGAACCAACCCCATCAACACCTTGATCACAAACTTCCAGCCTGCAGAACTGTGAGACACTAAACTTCTGATTTTAAGCCACCCAGTTTATAGCATTTTGTTATAGCAGCCCTAGTGAACTAATACATAGGGGATGTGAAACTTTGCATTGGCATAATTTTTAATGCAGACCCCATGGAGAAAGATATGCCATATCTAAAAGAAAGGACCATAATTATACAGAGAACAGTAGCAAACTGAAGAAAAAAAGGGGTTTGAAAGAGTTCTACCTTATGGAATAGAAGAAGAAAGTAGGAGACCAGTGAAACTTCTTGATACCATCTAGAAAGAGCTAAAACTTAGGGATAAAGGATAATGATTAAGATTCCTACAGGGCTTTGGGAAACTGGAATCAGATTGAGTCTACTGCATTTTTCTCCTTATGTGGTTTTCCATCATAAATAGAAGCAGCAAATAAAAAGAAAAAGTCATCCACGGAATGAATTATGCCACACCCAAAATTCATATTCTCAATCCCTAACTCCCATGTGATTGCACTTGGAGGTAAGGCCTGTGAGAAAGTGATAAAAAGTAAATGGAGCCATGAGGATGGAGTTCCAACCTTGGATGATGCTCTTGTAAGAAGAAGAAGAGACACTAGTGTGTGCACTCTACTATGCAAGGATACAGCAGAAGGATGGTCATCTACAAGCCAGGAAGAGAGTTCTCACAAGAAACTGAATTGACTGGTACTTTCAGCTTAGGCTTTCTAGCCTCCAGAGCTATAAGAAGTAGATTTCTGTTGCATAAGCCATCCAGTCTATTATGTTTTGTTATAGCAGCCAGAGCTGACTGAGACAAGATCCATTGCTAACTACACATAAAAAACAGTAATATCCTAATCTTGAGCAATTACATCCTACTCTTGAGTCAGTTTGCTAGAGATGAGACCCTCCCACACAGTAGGGCAAAACCCTAGGGTCTTTCAGAAGTATGAAAAGGTACCAGGGGAAGTCAACCTAGGATTTAGAAATGCACTGAGAGATTTACTGTTGGGATTCCTAAAATGCCGGAGTTGGCAGATAGTTTTGTAACCCAACTAGGAAATATTTTAGACTTTGTGTGCCACATAGTCTGTATTACAATTTCTCAATTCTGCTGTTATAACTCAAAAACAGCCATAGACAAATATAAATAAGTGAGCATGGCTATATTCCAATGAAATTTTATTGATGAATATTAATGATTAAATTTCATATAGTTTCCATGTGCCATGAAATATTCTTCCTTAGATTTTTTTCAACTATTAAATAATGTAAAACCATTCTTATGTCATGGGTCAGACCTAAAGAAGCAGCAGGCTGGATTTGGCCTGTGGGCAGTAGTTTGCTGGCTCTGCTATAGAGAGTTCCCCCACCTCTCATAGCAGGTGCCCTTTATGTTTGCCTCAAATTTTGCCAAGCTCACTGCTGTTATTTGTGTAATAATAACATTTAGCAGATGTCATGGAGAAAACAAGATGGCCTCTAATACCTGATGTTGTTTTGTTTGAGATTATTTTTGAAAAATTTTCCACTTCCCTTTTTGGCCTAATTTATCTGATAATTGTGTTAAAGAAGGAAATAACCACTCCCCTCCCTTGCTTTCTCAAAGCTCCTTTTCTCAGGTATATGTTATAACTCATAAAATCATTTTTTTGGTATCAGTTTCCTCATCAGAGAGTTAAGTTTAAATACTTTGCTTGTGGAAATGCACATTCACTTTCTAATATTTGCATAGAAACTGCAAGCTTATTTCTCACAAAGCAAACAGTTGGTTTTAGCAGTTACAAAGCAGAATAGAAATGTGCATTGATTTGCTAATTGTCTTTTCCCACTCTAACATCAGCCAGAACTCAACTTCTAGCTATGGCATATGAATAATTAAAAGGATTGAGGTTTCATGATTTACATTGGGTCTGGATGGGCTAAGACTTCTTACTTCACTTACATTCTTCGCTAGCCTTCATGGGCTTCTCTTTTAAGTCTTGAAATTTGGACAACTGGAGATATTTCAGTTTACAAAGATTTCCAAGAGAAATAATAAAACTTCAAAATAATTTGAAAATTACAGAGGATTGCACTTACGTTTACATGTCCTTGTCCACCTGAATTGTTACTTGGAAAATGGAACAACAAAGGAAGTGTTATAGTGTATAGTTTAGCATATACTATAAAAATATTTAAAGATATTATTTTGGCCGCTCTTGTGTTAGTACATACTTTTAATGAGATAATTTAGGAAAATTTCATATTTTTTTCTTTTTCTAAGTATTGCTAACATTAATACTTATGTTAATAACTTATTTTGATTGACTGCTAAAACCTAAGTAAATTCCATTCTTTCTTAGAAACTGCTCTCACAAGTTGTCATAGTTAATTAATGCAAACCAAAGTAGGCATCTGTAAAGCAATATGAACTATGATATCTGATATCTGAGAGGGATGGGTTCCAGGACCCATGGGTGCTCAAGTCCTTTATATAAAATTAAGGAGTATTTGCATCTAAATTTTGCAGTTCTCCTGTATACTTTAAATAATCTCTAGATTAATTTATAATACCTAATACAATGAAATGCTATGTAAATAATTGGTTTACTGTATTGTTATAAATTATATCTGGTATGATAAAATGGTATGTAAATAATTGTTATATTGTGGTGTTTAGAGGATAATTATAGAGAAAGATAAACGTATATACATGTTCAATTTAGTGCAATAATTTTCAAGTATTTGCAATCTGTGGTTAAATTTGTGGATATGCAGATATAGAAGGTCTCCTGTCTTTATTCCTAACACGCATTTTCCCCCACAAATATTGGTCCTCCCCTACAGAAATATTTTCCACTGATTTCCTGGATTTGGGGTAAAGGATAAAAGTCGAGTTCTGGCATTTCTCTCAATGTTTCAAAAGCTCCTATACCAAAATTATTTTAAAAATGTTGGTAAATGTTTTGCTTAAACTAAAAATTTTAACACAATGTGTTTTGTTCTTGCTTCCCTTGCCCCAGAAGTCTGTTTGCACTATTATCGTGTGGCCAGTTCTAGCAAGGGCAAATGCAAGTTTTTGTTAGGCAGGCCTGCCAGAGAACAGTAATTGGCTTAAATGCCGACAGTGTTGGGTCTACCCTTTCTGGGAAGAATACCTGAATAAAGTGAACTCTTTTTTCAGGATCTCTTTCCACTTCCATTTCAAGTCTAGAGCTGAAAGAACAGAATTAAAATGGTCCTGCTCTTCCCTAACTTGTCTGAACCTTCCTCCCTCTGATGTGAGACCTTACTGCGTGGGTCAAGTGTGGGACTAAAAGAGGAGGGTTTGGGGTGTGTGGAAAAAATTCCTACCAAAGAATGTAATGATGTAATTTTAGAGCAGTTTAAGAAAAAATAAAGTGAAGTTAACCTGTATTGGGGAACTGAAGAAAATAAAAAAGCTTGAAATACCTTAACTCTTTACTCTTTCATATTGATTTTTAAAAGGGGCAATGAAGATCTGTTAAAACCTATTAAAAAGACCAACTATTTAATATGATACATTTAAAAATACTCTAAATTTTATTTTTATTTTGAATAATATCTGATTCACAGAATTTCTGTGATTGCACTATCCATTACTGTATAGAAAATTTATAGTACTATGCTCTAAATTCCCAAATTCTTATTCATGAAGAATTAACTAAATGATGTACAATATCTATTAGAAGATCTATTCAGGACATCTCAATTATTTCTTTATCTCTCATGCCAAAAGTCACTTTAGGAAAAAATGGCCAATTTGACTTAATTTTGATTTGTGTTCTTAGCTGCCACCTTGTTATAAACTGATCACATTTAAATTTGTCACATCTTTGATCATGTTGAGTGAGAAATTGAGATATGGCTAAGGATTATGGTAAGAAATAAATTTAGTGAAAAAATTATTTTTAACCCTAAGCAGATTTTTTCATTAAAAAAAATGATAAAGTGAGAGATTCATCCTAGTAATTAGGTCTGTAACTGTCAGTAGAATGTTAGATATTTTTATGTGTCATAATCCTTTTATTAAAGAAAAGAATGTAGAAACTGACTGTTTGATACAACTTTAAGGTTCTCATTTCTAGTCATTTTCCAGGTACATAACAGTGTGATAAAGAGCTGAATCTGAAATATCAGCTCTTGCCTATGGCCATACCACCCTGAATGTGCCCATCTTGTCTGAAATATCAGCTCCTTATTTCATACTCTAAGCTGTTCTCCAGTGTCCTTGCTTTGCTTCTGCATGCAGCTCAACTGCTGTCAGAGGGGACTTCCCATGTGCGCTGTCTGAGCTAGCCTTTGCATGGTAATGCCGTCCTTGGGGTGAGATGGAGAAACCTTTGGGTGCATTATGAATCAATTTGCTTCTGCAAAGCATTTTGTAAACCTGTATATTTTCTTTACTTTGTATGCTATCTCTTTACTCCTGTTCTCTAATATCCCCCATCTTTCAACTCCATTTTCCCTTTAGATTCTGAGGAGTGTTCTTAAAATAAGAGCCAAGGCTTCCTGTGCTTATTTTCTTTCCCTGAGGTGACTCTTTCACACTTTGATTTGTACTGAAATCAAGGTGTACAAACATAAGGATTTATGTCATTTCTCATGGAAACTACCAGTAGACAGTTTAATTTGCTCATTCTGATGACAGTCTTAGGTGAAAGACATTTATTATTTTGTGTGAATGAATCACATTTACCACTACAGGAAATGTAAATTTGGGAAGGGTGAGTAATTACTTTTTGAGCTGATAATATTCTGACTGCATAGTGTATAGTTCAAGATGTATCAGCATATGTTTCTAGAAAAGTACATAATTAGTATAGCTTTTATTTTTCTGTCCTTAAACAGCTCAATGTATTTTAACACTTCACACAGTATTGCATCTGATTTTATTTAAAAGGCATTTGGCCAACAAACTTGGTACAGATGCCATCCCATCTCCGTTACCCTTCTTCCTCCACAATCAGTCTCTACCCTAGTAGGTGAGAGGCAAACCTAGGCATGGACACTGAGGAAATCCAAGCAAGTTCAGAGAAGAACATATTAAATTCATTTGGGATTAAATAAGTAGCTATTTTGAAGCACAGAATAAAAATAGAAATCAGTACTTACTTTTGTACAACTTCCCTCTTTTTACATTCAAATCTTTTAAATGGGGTTATTAGCAATTATATTGCTATTTGTGGCACAGAATTAGAAGATAAAAGAAGAAGAGGAGGAGGAGGAAGAGGAGGAGAAAGAGGAGGAGGAAGGATGTAACAAGTATTTGTATGAAATTCCTAATACTGTGCCAGGCATTAGCCAAAGTACTAAGCACATTAACTTATCTGATCCACACAATAGCCTTAAGAGGTAGATAGAACTCCAATCACTATTTTACAGATGAGGAAACAGACATAACGAGGTCAAGTAACACAGCCAAGGTCACACAGATATTTGGTAGCAGAGTTAGGATTTTAATATTAAGGGTCTGTCTCCACGGCTTTTCTTCCTTTCTAGTGTTATTACTTAGTAACACCCATCTCTTGTTGGGCCTTCCAGACATATTTTTGGCTGAATAAACAAATGATAAAATAAAAGTTTAAAATAGATTGGAATGTATGTCTGCCATGTTTTAGTACAACTAAGTACAATAGGTTTGACCACAATTTACTTGTTAAGAGGGAAAGGGGTGCAAGAGTGTTATTGACTGTGCATTCTGAGCAAGACACGACACTCCTGTGAAGGGGGTAATTTGGAGATTTTCAGATAAGGGAGAATGAAGCACAGAGAGGTTCGTAAATATAACCAAGTGACATTATAAGTGGTGAAGATAGCCTTCCAAACAGATCTGTCCTGCTCCAGAGCTTCTGTTTTTCTGGAACTAGATCTGCCTCAGCATGTGTCAATTAATATAAACGAGAGAAGCAGATCCAGTTACATGTGTACACTGGCCAAACCAGATGCTTCTGGCACCAACCTGCAGGCCACCAATTTGCAACCTGGCATTCAATAATTGATGCTGTTTTCATAAAGTTAGTGCAGTGGGCATATGATGCTATTACTGGCCAACTTATGGGCTTCTTTTTTACAAAAACAAATGAATTATTCAGTATGTATAATGTTCTTCTTCAGAGAACTTTTAAAAAAATATCTACTATGCATCAGTTGCCATCTTAAGCAATTTACACCACTTTTCTCATTTAGTCTCTCCCAAACTTATATGAAGTAAATTGTACCAGTAGATTTATCTTACTGAGAAGAACACAAAGGGTAAAGGTCATTGCAAATGACAAAATTGGCATTCAAACCTAGGAAGTTTGGCTCCACAGTCTGGGATCTTAAAAAAATCAGACTTTGCTAAAATTTTACAACCAAGGGTACTGAAGTATATTTGCTTCATAGCAAACAGTGTTGTACAGTAGCACATCTATGTGTGAATGGTCGGACTCCTTTTCATACCTTAGCTTTCTTTGGAAATAAATAAAAGCTCTGCAAGCATCGCTAAATAGCCGAATATAGTTTAGCAGGAATTTAACTGTCTGGTGTCAATTAGGTAACTAAATATTGGAAGCTGATTAGGGGGTGGAAGTAGGAGAGAGGAGGCAGTAGCAGGATGGGGAAGAAGGAGGGACTGTGCAAAATACGCATGACGTTAGCAGAAAACGTGCAATATAAATCTCCAGTAGATTATTAAGGTAGAAATGCAAATATTGACTATGCAGATGAACAAGGACCAGAAGGTGGCACAAAAAAGAAAAATGCATTTGGGGATGAGGGTATAGATGATGTTTTGGGCTTTGTTATTTTAGTACTATATGAAATAAAGCATTAAAATAGTAAAACAATATCTAGAAGTCAGGAAATCATAAGTATGCTAAAAATAAGTACAAAACATTAATTTGCTGTGTGTGTGTGTTTATCACAATATTCTTTCAAAAGATGGTGCCTGTTCTACATTGCTTCTTTATAGTTAACACAATGAAATGAGAGAGATGTCAATGTTTCTTTGTGTAATATGTATGCCATGATTCTTTATTAGCTACCTACTTAGAAGTTCGTTGAGCATGATTATCTTGATGATTTTTGTTGCATACATTTTGTTACATCTGATCCCTTTCTCAAGATTAGCTGAGTTCTTAGAACTACAGATCAATCATTCCTAATTTAAAAATCTGAAACTTGGAATTGGAAATGCTCCAAAATCCAAAAGTTTTGATCATCAATATAATCACCGTGACAGATTCCACATCTGGCTTCATATGGTTATAGTCAAAACTGATGTGCACTAAAAATATTATATAAAACTATATTCAGGCTCTGTGACTAAATTGTTTCTGAAATATAAATTTCATGTTTATTTTGGGTCTTATCCCCAAGATATCTCATTATGTATATGCAAATATTCCAAAGCCCAGAAACAAAATCTGAAATCTGTTCTACTTCTGGTCTCGAGCAATTTAGATAAGGATTTTCAACCTACAATTGGAATTATTTTTTTCCCAAATTATGTTCACATACTGCCAACTGTAGGGTATGCTTTTGATACTATAGTCAAAGCAGTTGTACAGGGATAAAAGTACTTCCTAATGCATGTGCATTAGTTAAGGAGAACCTTGCTGCTATGGCAGATAAACCTAGTGATTTCACACAGCAAGAGTTTCTCTCTTACATGAGAGTTCCATGAGAATGTCCCTAGTTGGATGGTTCTCCTCCATGCAGAAATTCAGAAATTTGGGCTTTATCTACTTTGTGGGTTTACCACCACCAGTTTATGATGCCCAAACTAACCTTGGGGGCCATATTCACTCCAGTTGATCATATTACCTGTGAGATGTTTCATGGAACAACTAGATTGTAAAATGGAATGCATGCTTTTGTCAAATTTTATTGGCCAGGATTCAGTAACAGGACCTAACTTACAGAGAGGCTGGGAAACATATTCCAGCTATGTACCAAGAAGAAGAGGAAGCAGGGTTCATGGAGCATGTAGCGTCTGTGCAGTTTACCCTGTTGGTCACTATGGATCTATTTCACTTTCTCCCACACGTGAACAATTTCACCTCTTTATAAATCATAAACTATCAAAAATAGCCAACAAACAATAAAATTTTCAGTGGTCAGTAATTATGAATAGTACTTTCTAATTTAGTAGGAATGAAGGGAAGCCTGATTGAAGCTACCCACAATGGTAACAAATTAAAAAACAATCTAGACAGTGTCATCTCTCCCAACAATATGAAACATTTCAATGTCACCAACATCTGTAAAAATATTTTTATTTTAAAATTTGTATGTGTGTATATTTATATTAACTATATCTACATTTGACCATTTGGGTGTACACTGAGCACCCATTAGTGGGTATTTTAATAAAATGCTGAAACTGTGAGAGACACAGCATCATGACCTCTTCTAATAAGGCAATTGATCTCTAGTAAGAGCAAGATACTTTTCAATGTCAAAGCACTCATTAGTAGCACTTTTTCCTTAATCCAAATTGACCATCTACATTTTAGATCTCTTGCTAAAATGACTGCAATGTCATTCACTGACTGAGGGAATACAAGAGAATAAAAAGGTTTGAGGAATAAAATGGATTTTGTAATGTGAGATATTTTGTGGATAGATTTAATAGATAATTGAAATTTAAGTTTTGGAAATGTATATGAAGATGAGAGTTAGAGATATAAACAAGATATGTAGCCTAATAGTGTCATTTGGATTTAATTGGAGGGAAATAGATATTTTAAGAAGCACTGAGAAAGAGGAAGGTGAGACATGAGAAGGAGTTCTAGGAATTTGGATCCATTAAAGAAGCTGAGTTTGAGAGTTGGGGTGAGTAGGAGGGAGTGGGGTCATGAGAACTGAGAGGACAGGCAGCAGCATCAGATTTTAAGTGGAGTCCAAGAAGGGCCTTAGTGATTTATTGCAGGTATTTTCAGAAGAATATAGGAAGTAAAAGTCTTTAAGATGGATTGATAGTGCAGGAAGGCAATGTAAGTGATGGTCACATGGGAAGAGAGAGAGAAAGATGATTCCACATCATGATAGTGACAATGGCTTGAAGGAAGGGTTTCCAGAGTAGATTCATGAGGAAGTCCAAAATGATTTTCTTTCACCTTTGGGAAGGTATTTGTAGTACTATAATGTTTTAAAAATAGTGCTTATTATCTCCTTAAGGTTCTTTACAGCTTAAGTTAAATACAATTTATTTTTTCTCAACTTTATTAAATTATACTTTATTAAAGTATAATTAAAAATAAAAATTGTATAAACAAAGTGTAAAAAAATGTCTTGATATACATGGTGGAATCAATCGAGCTACTTAAACTCTGGGAACACCTGTGGGAAAATCTTCACAACATTAGTTTTGACAACAAATTTTTGTTTTTAGCTATGATCGGAAAAAAACAAGCATAGCTAATAAAAATGAAAATAAGCAAGGGGAATTATATCAACCTAAAAAGTTTCTGCAAAGGAACCAGCCAACCAGCCACAACATGAAAAGGTAACTATGGAATAGGAGAAGATATTTATCAACAATGTATCCACTAAAGGGTTAATATAAAAAAAATATAAGGAAGTCTTACCACTCAATAGCAAAATAAAATAAATAACCAATTAAAAATAGGAGGAAAAAACATTTTTGAATATCTGAACTCATGTTTATTAATGCTATTATTCACAATAGCCAAGATATGGAAACAATATGTATATAAAATATGGATACATATATATATACACATATGATACAGAGACAGACATGGATATATGAAGATATGTATATCCATCTGTGTATGTATGTGTATATATATATGTGTGTGTGTATATATATATATATAATGGAATAATATATAGCCTTAAAATATATATTATGTATACATATATATATGTATACTGTATAGTTTTAAAAAGATCCCAATATGCTAAGTGAAATAGCATATTCTAGGTGCAGAAAGACAAATACTGTATGAACTTATCTCTGGACTCAAACAGTTGAATTCACAGAAGTCAAGACTAGCATGAGGATTACCAGAGACTATGGGAGAAAAGTGAATGAGTAAAGGGGAAATGTTGATTAGAGTGTTCAAAATTTCACGTAGTAGAAAAAGCTTTAGTACTCTATTGCACAGAATAGTGACTGTAATAAATCATAGTGTATAATGTATTTCAAAATTGCTAAAATAGACTTTAAATCTCTTCACCATAAAAAAGTGATTATGTGAGGTGATGGACTTATTAGTCTGATTTAATTACCCTACACTATAAACATGTATGAGAACACCATGTTGTATATCCCCACACAGCAAATACAATTATTTGTTGATTAAAAACAAAATTAAATAAAAAGTATAACACAATTCTGTGATATATTTGTTTGAAAGAATTTCCATTCTTTCCTAAGTGTTCTTAGGCATGGCCCTTAAATTGCTTTTAGAGAAAGCTTCATGCCTTTCTCCCCTCACCCTCGGCTGTCTAGATTTGGAAGAAGAGAACATTAGCTATGCTGTATGAAGGCCAGCACCCAGTGATACCCACTGGACTACAATTAATATGTGCCTTTGCTATTTTTACATCAAGATTTAAGACACTGCTTTTCTTAAGCTCAGAAATAAAGGTTATTGTTGTACATGATATACTTTTTACTTTTCTTTCTGTATTCTAAGACTAAAAAGGCAGAGTAAGAAAGTACCACATCTATTAGAATGGTACATTGATTTCTGTGTAGAGGAGTGAGGTGCCAGAGTTGTGACCTCAGCAGTTCTGAAGGAAGGGGAAAATAATGTAACTCACAAACCTGGCATTATCCTGAGGCAGAGGCTCCCAGTGACTGGAGACTGGAATTCGTACTTCAGTGTTTTGATCCTTGGTGATGTGGTAGATTTAAAAAAAAAAATCACTATTCTGTTGTTTCTTAAGGAAATATAAACAGATTAAAGTCAGAATAACTTCCTCCACAGCAAAAGAAACAGTGATTGCATTTGAGAAAGAGCTGTTCTAAATGGGCAAATTGCAATAGACAAAAATAGTTTTCATCTCACAGACTTTCAGGTGAATAGAGTACATCCTGGCACAGAAAATGCCACATCAGCTATCCCTGAGCTCCAGGCATGAAAACTATGTGAACAGAAATAAATGAAAAAGGACAACAAATACATCAGTGTTACAATGGAGTGGAGCATTAATTACAAACATCTAGTAGAGACCAGGAGTTAAGGAGAGATGGAAGTTGGTTGGAGAAGTCAATTAGTCATGGGAAGCACTGTAGAAGTAGGTGACCTTAAAGGAGAGTTGAGGGAAGGCTAGGTGAGCTTTGTCAATAGAGGCAGAAAAAAAGCAAGCAAAACCACAGGTTCTTGACCCATTCAACAAGCGTTTATGGAGGGTTTGCTCTGTACATTGCACCATGCTGACCACTGAGGATATAGACAATTTGAAGTTGGAAATCACAGACCTGTCCAATGCAGCTGTGGGTTTAAAAGGACTTGGAATCATTATTCACATTCTGACTACATTGTTTCCAAGGTGTATGGCTTTAGGAAAGTTGCATTATCATTTTAGGCTACAGTTTTTCTCATCTCTGAATCTAAGGCAAAATGTCTTCTTGGCAGGACTATTGTAAGGAGTCTATGAGATAATAATATGCAAACAAAATACCAAAGGCTCAGAAAACGGATGTTGCTTTTCTGGATTAGAGCTTACATCTAGTGGAAGAGAGGGAGCTTTGACCAGGTACTTGGTTGGCAGCTACCTATGAATGGTTGGAGGAAGATGAAAACAGTTTACAAGTTTCAGGAGTCCTGAAAAGATTGCGGGGGTTCCTTTGCAGGTGAATATCACGATCACAGTGACTGTGTAACAGGTGGATTTTATGAGATGACAAGTCAGTCACCTCGGTAGCTACGAAAGCTTGGCATCCTGGAAAAATTCATTTTGTGTTTTCTGTATCTGCGTAAATTTGGAGATGCCATCTCATAAAAAAGTGTGTGTTGTAAACTTGAGCAATTTATGACATTCCCAGGAATTTATCAAGTATCTGTATAAAACTGAATATTCCCTTTCTCTGACTCCTTATTATCTTGCCTGTACCACCTTATAGAAAGACCTCAGGTACCTGGAAGACTTCTGTTTTCAGATACTTCATAAATTAAAGAAAATTCTTAAGTGGACAAAAGATTATTGTTTTGGAGCTAATTGCTACGAAGTCTCCGTGGCAAAAGTTTCAATATTGGGCATTAATGGGAAAACTTTTAATTGTTGATATAAAAAGGTTTAGTATCCACTCAGGAATTATTAATTGAAATTTTAGTTTGGTATATATGTAAGTTCTTTAGGGCAGGGTGGACTGACCTGCTTTGTTTAGCATGTTTGATACTAGTGGATCCCAATGCAAATGGGAATTCCACTACCATTCCTACTTTGGTTCCAGTGAGCGACTGTGAACAACAACTTGGCCCTGTTACTGCTCATGCTTTGTTTACTATAAACTATAGTAACTATAACTGACCTTATAGACTTTTAGTACAAAAATCAAGACAAAGCATTTGGTTTCCTCTTTCACAACTGCTCATTTTTGATGACTAATGGGGAAATCAATTTGTAACTTGAAATGTATAAAAATGACAGCAGGGTTGTGGCTCAGTGGCAGAGTGCTTGCCTTGCACATGTGAGGCACTGGGTTCAATCCTCAGCACCACATAAAAATAAATAAAACAAAATGAAAATATTGTGTCTACACTATAACTAAAAATATTAAGACAAACAAACAAAAATGACACCAAGCTGGGCGCGGTGGTGCACGCCTGTAATCCCAGCACTTTGGGAGGCTGAGACAGGAGAATTGCGAGTTCAAAGCCAGTCTCAGCAATGGTGAGGTGCTAAGCAACTCAGTGAGACCTTGTCTCTACATAAAACACAAAATAGGGCTGGGGATGTGGCTCAGTGGTCGAGTGCCCCTGAGTTCAATCTCCAGTACCAAAAAAAAAAAAAAAAACCCCACAAAAATGACACCAAAATCAATCTAGAGGATAAAATCTGATTTTTCAAATCCTTTTCTAGTTACTGTTACCTAAAGATGAATTTTTATGGGACATGTAAGTGAACTGTGTAAGTGGACATGGAAAATCCTGGAGATAAAAGGTTTAAACAGCACATCATACATAAATGTTCTCAAGAGATATATAATCTCAAAGGAGGAAGAAAGATATTCAAGATATATTTTGCAAATGTTGAGACAAAGTGTTGTAGAAGAAAGGGAGGGATAAAGGCAATGG